>JARHVA010003621.1:615000-725000 GCA_037957365.1 Torreya grandis | reverse complement strand
ATAAAAGTAATTGCATATTTATGGTTTCGAGATTTTTTTAGATAATAGATTGTTTTGTTATTTAACTTAATTTTGAAAATATTGATTTGTGGACCGAGCCTTCAAAATAATAAATGTTTGTTTCATGTACACTTAAGGAAATATATGGAAGGAAGCAATTAAATAAAAATTTGTGATAATTTATTTACCTATCGAAGAAACCTTTCATGCCAAGAGTCACATTTTCTATTGTTGCAATTTGGTTCATAAAAAATGTGTGTGACATTTATAGTAGTTGATGATTTTTTTTTATGATATATAATTGTGAAACACATTATATATGAGAATTAAAAATTATTTTTAAAAGGGAGAGAGAAACAAAGAGAACTACCACTCCAACAGAAGTTGGTTATGGAATTCATTTGCATATTATTGTGATTCCTTTACCATCAGACTGGAGGTTGTCCTCAGTTTGATGCAAATGGTAAGAGGTAGTTACTCTCACAAGGAGTATATACAAATAGAGTACATGTACATTGTGTGTTGTCTCAAGAGGATTTATTAGTATTTGTAATATTTATTTGCAACTCATAAATTATAAATTGTATTGGTCCTCAAGAGGAAATGCATGTAATTAATAATATATGGTGACATGTCTTAAAAAAATTTGAAGATGGTTTGGTGAATATTTTTATATCCAATCAATTTTCTATATCCAAGAAGAAAAGTTATCGTATCGATTAGGCATCAAAATATTGATCATCCTTTTTTAAAAATAAATAAATGAACTAAATTTGCTTTAACTTAATAATTTTTAATAATAAGCTTTTTATTTTCTAATTGTAAAAATATGCATGGAATTTTAAATAAGGCAAGAATTAATTAATAAAATGCAATTTAGGTATATATTATATGAAATTAACGGTTTGCTAATTTTTTTTGTTGATGATATTTATAAGCTATTAAAATTACTCAATATGTGAACATGTGTGACCAATTTAAAAGCAAATACACTCAAATCACATTAAAAGTAACTTGACCATAAATGCATCAACCAAAAACATTCATTTGCATTCAACATAATTCATGTTTACCCATAAAAAATGTATTGTGAAATATTTAATATATTTAGCCTTAGTCACCACATGTATTACTTGGAAAGGAAAGTGAATTAATTTCATCCGACTATTTTTTTGCTAAATCTAGGAAATGCCATAAGATGACATTTTTTTTCTCTAATCGATACAGAGTGGTTAAACCTATTTTTAATAAATATTATAAAAGACAAGTAGATGGATAACAATGGAGATGTTGACATGGTTACACTTAAATCAAATCAACAAAATTAATTTTATCTTAACATTTATTTGATTCATATAATACTTCATTGTCATATAACAATGTTATGGCGGCAGACAATATACAACTTAATTAAATATTTTTCATTTTAAATTTTTTTTTATTATTATATTTATAGAAATAACATATTCTTTAAAAATATGTATAAAAATATTCCTTCATATATAGATGTTGAAGTTTAAAATTGATAATGTAATATATATTATCAAATAAATTGATTGATTGGAGTGAAAAAAAATTATCCAAATAATTCTTATAATTCATTATCTTGACAGGAAATAATAATATCTTATAAACAAATATATTATTATAAATATAATTATTTATAAAATTAACTTAACATAACATAATCACACTAATAAAAAATCTTATAAAAATCAATATTATAATTAAATAAAAAAATACAAAACACCCAAAACATTGCTCCTTTTTATTAATAGTTTTAAAAAAGCAAGCTTTTTATCCTGTTCTTTTATTCTTATGTTGATTTCCTATTAAAGGACCCACATAAGCACCCTATATTCAGAAGGTCCTCTATTTTTTACCCTGTTTTTTTTTTTACCCCATTATTTTTTAACCCGATTATTTTTTTAGTTTTTTGCCGCAAAGTACAGACACTACGCCCACTATATGGTTGATCTTCTCCATGGGAATGTGCGATAATGTAATTTAATTTGATCGTTATACCCGTTATAATTTTGAAAATCCTCCTCACCTTATATGAAGGAATAGATTGTAGACCTTTGCAGCATTTTTCTCAAAATTAGCAGGCCGACGTGGTTGAATTATAGGGATTCTTAATTGAGCAGGACTTTGAAAGAGAGTATTGACAAAAGATATTCTGATAATAATGATTTATGTAAGGGCACATGGTAAGATGGAACAAAATCCACGTTATTTCTACATTTTCAGCTTGAAGACGACTGCTATTGCTCCTAATAATCGACATGAAACTGCTCCTAAGATTATGGACAACGATCCAACAGGTCGGTTGACATTTATTCGCTTCCGGATGTGGACAATAAAGCACAGCTTTATATATATGCATAGATTTTTTCGAAAACGATGCAATTTGCTTATTTTGTTTTAACAAATTTCACTCTTTAAAACTAAAGTCTTCGTGGAATGAAATAATGTTTAAGAAAAAGAATAAGATAATATTTAAACAAACTAAATTAAACAAAACTTAAAATGAGATAAAAGTAATTGAATTTTTTTAATAAATGTTTTGTTTATTAAAAAAATTAAATTTTAAAGTTGTGTTTTTATTTTAAAATAACGTTTTAAATTTTTCATTTCTTATTCTTAAAATTTTATTAACAAAATTATGATTGTAAATATTTACATATGTTTAATTTTTAAGTTTATAGTGGATATATTAATATAAAATAAATTTTATCTTCTATTCTATTATATTTTTTTACATAAATAATATAATTCTGATTGTCTATATACAATTGTATTTGAAATTAATGTATAAAATAAAAAGTTTTGATGTTTATAACATAACAATCTTTTTAAAATGTCTATTTTATATATATATTAAATATTTTATAATATTTGTAATGTATTATTAATTTCTTGTTTATTTTTATATTAATATTATGTTAAGATTTGATATGTTCTTTTATAACAAATGTGACAGCATAAATATTTCTTATGTTTTAGTTTAATAAGGTATCAAAGCAATAAACCCAAAAATTAACAAGACAACTAAAATTACCAATAGGTCAAGATTTCGAACAATAACTTGTATTGATTTGTATTGAATGACTTGAATTAATTAAAACTTAAACTATGCTTAAATAAGCCTAAACTTAGAAATTAGAGTTTACATGTAAAATTTTTAAAAAAAATTATGTTCTAAAAAAAATATATATTTTTAATAGCCGCTATTTATAGTAAGTTCCGCATGCAAGCATGCAGCTCTAATTTTTTTTTTTTTTTGAAATAACCCAAATACTAAAATTATCTTATGGGACAAAATTCATGTAAAGTTGACGTCTGGTTCTAAAAATATATAATTTTTTAAAATTAAAAATTTCTAAAAAAAATCATTAAACATTAATTTTGAACCTCAGATGATCACATTTGGCCTCCAAAAATATCGAAATCAACTCTAAGTGGATAGAGCAGCTTAGAACAACATCAAAGTTTTTGAGATAGTTGGTTTTACGCATGGAAGAGCTCAATTAGAGTTACGAGTCAAAAGTTATGGCCTCCAAAAAGTTGGCCTATTTTTTTTCATCATTCTCCTCTAGACAAAAACAACTTAGCTCTTACGAGTTGGCATGATTATACTATTTCCATTTGTCTTTATCAATCTTGTTCAAGTCCCATTATATAATCCAAGTGTTATCTTCTTATTGGGTTCCTTTCCACTACACCAAATACCTGTTATAATTTTCTTGCCTTGTGCTCACTATCTTCATATCCTAAAATTGCACTATTTTTTATTTTTTCTTCTTTGGAACCTACTGCTCTTAGTTTACTTCTTCAAATTTGTCATCTTCACCATCTTCTCCATGGAATTCATATAAATATAAAACATTAAATACTAAAGATATATCAAAATTTTGTGATAAACTCACCTCATAAGCATTCTCATTGATTTTATTCACAATTCTACATGGTCAAGTTTTCTTGTAATTCAATTTATTGTATGTGTCTTTTGTAAATCTTTCTTTCTTCAAGTAAACCATTACCAACTCTCCTTTAAATATCTTGGATCTTCTTCTGACAGTCGTTTTTGCTTTATATTTCTCATTACTTTCCCACAATTTTTTTTTACTCCTTGCAATTGTTGCATACGCCCTACAATTGTTTTTGCAGCATTCATAATTTGATATGTAATTGAAAATTATACGAAATCTAAAATACCTATAGGATTTCTCCCATATTTTTTTTGAAAAGGTAACTTTTCTATTTATCCATTCACTAAACTATTATATGCAACTCAGCTTGTGTTAAAGCAAAGTCCCATTGCTTTGGCTTCTCTCTCACTATGCATCTCAATAAATTTATTAGATTACTATTCATAATTTCTATTTGTCCATCTGTTTATGGGTGATATACACTATTGAATTGTAGCTTACTACCTATCTTATTTCACAAAGTCCTCCAAAAACACTTTTGAAATTTTGAGTCTTTATCTGAAGTATTAATTTTTGAAGCACCATGCAATCTCAAAATATCCATAAAAAAATAATTATGTAACTCTAGAGGCATCATTGGTTTTCATACATGTAATTAAATAAACTATTTTAAAAAATCTATCTATAACAAAAAAAATATATCATTACCTCTCTGTGTGTTTGGCAATCCCAACACAATGTCCATACTCAAATCTATCCATGGCCTCTTGGAACCAATAATGGCATGTAATGTCTATTATTTTATTCATGTCCTTTATCCACCTGACATATTATACAGCTTGAAACATACCTTGTCACATCTCTCTTCATCTTTGGATAAAAATAATTTTCATCCACCAAAGCTATTATCTTCATCTTACCAAAATATCTAGCCAAACCACCACTATGTAATTCTCTTATTATATTGTCTCATAGAGACCCAACTGGAATGCACAATTATTTTCCTTTGAAGATAAAATCTTATTGCTTAAGATACTTTTCATGAATAGCATCTGTCCTACCTATGAATGGATTCTTGCACTTCTCAACCACCTTACTAGAATATATATGAATATCATATAATTATTTAATAGATTTAAATCCAACTACTTCACTCACCATAGTAGTTAATAATGATACCCTATTACTCAATACATCAGCTACTTAATTATATATAGTTTATTTATGATTCAACACAAAAGCATATCTCTGCAAGAAAAAAACCCACTTTGCATGTCTACTATTCAGCTTATTTTGTGTATTCACATAATTCAAAGTCTCATGATCTGTAAATAGTATAAACTCCTTAGGCACTAAGTAATGCCTCAAATGTCTTAATGCTTGTACATTTTCATAAAGTTCAACATCATAAGTAGAAACTTTATTCTTAACTCATTCAATTTTTCACTAAAATATGTTATTGGATTTTTTTTTGACTCAACACGACACCAATTTCCACAAATGAAGCATTACAATCAAACTCAAAGACTTTGTTAAAATATGATAATGTTAAAATTGGTCTTTCTATAATCTTCTTAAAAAATTCAAAGCTTTCTATGGATAATCTAGTCCATGTAAATTCTTTTCCTCTCATCTAATCTATTATTAGTCAATACTATTAAAATTGTTGATAATTTTTTTTAAAAAAAATTTTAAACCATGGAAACTTCTTATCTCTATAATATTTTTTATAATAGGCAACCCAATAATTAACTTTATATTTTCTTCATATATCTTCACACCATCTGTTGAAACTACAAATTCCAAAAATATCAAACTATTCTGCATAAACTTACATTTCTTTAAATTTTCATACAATTTATACTTTCCTAGCCAATTTATTACCATTCTCAAATGGTGTAATTATTCTTCTTTAGTCTTACTGAATACCAAAATATCATCAAAATAAACAACTATAAACTTACCAATATATTCTTGTAGCATTGTATTCATCACCTTCATAAATATGATAGGTGCATTAGATCATCCGAATGACATGACCTCCCACTCATATAATCCATCCCTAGTCTTGAATATATTTTTCCACTCATCTCCTTCATGTATTTGAATCTAATAATAACCACTCCTTAGATCAAACTTAATAAAATATTTTACTCTTGCAAGCACATCTTTTATATCATCTAAATGAGGTATAGAAAACTTATACTTTATTATAATTTTATTAATTACTCTACTATCCACACACATTCTCCATCCTCCATCTTTTTTACAAGTTCACAAAGCTTGTGTTATACCAGGACTCATACTTTCCCTTATCACCTTATTCCTTAGCAATTCAGTAACCTATTTATTTAATTCAACATGTTTAGTTGGACTCATCCTATAAGCTACTTGATTGGGTAGAGCTGATCCTAAAATTAAATCAATGTGATGGTATATATCTCTCATAAATGGTAAACCATCTAGTAACTCATCAAGCATAATATTTATAAATTATTTCATCACTCTTGTTACTTTTATTGTTATTAGCACCAGTTATGTTTCTTTATTTTTTTCTACTAATGCATAAAAACAACTTACTACCTTCATATCTTGGATAAATTATTTAGTAGAGAGCATGTTTTATGTCTTCTCTTCCTCTTTAAGATGTAACAAAACTAGATTTTTACCACCTTTCCAGAAAGTATATGTGTTCTCTACTCCATTATGAATTACATTGCTATCAAGTTGTTATGTTCTCAAAAACACATGACATGCATCCATTAGAATAACATCACACTATATTTGATCATTATAACTCTTTCCTATAGAAAATTTGATTAAGTATTTTTATCTAATGTAACTTCATTCCCTTTATTAAAACATGTAATTTGATAAGGATTAGGTTGCTTTTCTCATTGAAAATTTAGTTTATCAATCATTTTTTTAGAAATCATATTTTCATACCTACCACCGTCTATAGTTACTTTGCATATCTTTCGACCTGAAGTACATCTTATTCGAAAAATATTTGATCAAAACCATGTATCACCACCATCTTTATTCTGCACTTGTTTCTTCCTTGGAGTGATCATGTTCTTCTCATGATGAGATTCTCCTTATCATTTGCTAGTATAATTTCAAATAGATTCACTCTTGAGTGATTTTTTTGCCTCTTTTCTTGATCTTGATAATGTGGACACTCAAATGATCTATGCCCTTATTGTCTACATCTATAATAGACATAAGATCTACACTGATTCAAAAACCATCCTCTAGCACCACCATAACCTCATCCTCTCTGAAATCATCTTCTTCTTTGTTGGTATTGACACCCTTGTCTATTGTCATCTTGCCTTTCTACACTACGTGATGATTTACCTCTTTTGGTATTAGACCTATCACATCCCTTATTTAGAGGAGATCTACCTTTTCTTGGACCAAGAGACATTTTTAAAAATTATATATATATATATATATATATATATATATATATATATATATATATACATATATATATATATATACATAAATATATACATACATACATATATATACATATATATATATACATATATATATATATACATATATATATATATATATATACATATATATATATATATATATATATACATATATATATATATATATATATATATATATATATATATATATATACATATATATATATTCTACCTTCAAATCTAATTGATAAGCCTCCTCCATGCTAAGTATTTTATGCATGCTTAATTCATCTTGAATAGAAAATTTAAAACAATCTACATGTCTTGCATCCATATTCTATTCTATTTCTTCATGCTCCACTCATAAGGAAAACTTATAAAATTAATATGTATACTCTTATATACTGTGATCTTTTTGCTTGAAATTTTGAAATCTGCTCTATAGATTTTATGCATAATTTATACGAAAAAAATTTCCCTTGGCTTATTCTCAATATTTTCCATTGAATTAGTATCCTCTTTGCCTTTTCTCTATCTCTCTTTCTGCAAGTGATCCCACCAAATCATTGCATGGTCTTTCAATTTCATGTATGCAAACTTTACCTTCTTTTCTTCTCTCATCGTCTTCCACTTGAAGAACTTCTCCATGCTATTCATCCAATCTATCAACTCTTTTTCTTTTAACTACCTCAATAATCTATAAAATTAACCTTGATTATTTTATTTCTTCCTTTTAAACCCTGAACCATCTTCTCTTCTATCAATGGTGGTTGTTCTTCTTGCTAAACTTCTTCATTATGATATGTCTTCTTTATCACTACCTTGTCTTCTCTGCTGATTGGTGATAACCTCTGTTAATTTTTGAGCTTACCTTTTAATCTCTTGTATAGTCTAATTCATCTATGTAACACCTCCCCATCCTCTCACCATTCTTTCTTCTTCCAAGATTCAAACTTGCTTTGATCTCAAATAACGAACCTAAAACCTAACAAGATAAATAAAATTACCAATAGGCCAAGATTTTGAACAATAACTTTTATTTATTCGTATTGAATAACATGAATTAATTATAAATCTAAACCATGCTTAAATAATCTTAAACATGAAAATTAGAATTTAAATGCAAAATTTGAAAAAAAACTAAAATCTAAAAAAGAAAATATCTATTTTAAGCAACCACTATTTATATTAAGTTTTACATGCAAGCGTGCATGTCTCTAATTTTTTTCCAAAATAAACTAAATACTAAAACTAGCCTATGATACAAAATTTGACTAAATTTGACATTTGCTTCTAAAAATATACAATTTTTAAAAATAGAAAATTCTTGAAAAAAATAATTAAATGTTAATGTCAAACCCTCAGATTATCATGCTTGGCCTCCAAAAATATCAAAATCAACTCTAAGCAGATAGAGCAGCATAGACAACATCAAAATATTTTATATAGTCATTTTGGCTCATTGAAGATCTCAAACAAAGTTATGGGTCAGAAGTTATGACCTTTGAAAGGTTGGCCTATTTTTTTTGCATCACAAAGTAAGATTTTAGACCTTGCAAATTGAATACCTATGTGTTCAAATTTTAATAATGTTAACAAGAGTATTTAAACATTTAATATTTGAATAATCAAATAAGAATAATCACAGTTTCTTATGAATAATCAAACAAAAATATTTGAATCCCTTTATAATATAAGAACCTCCATTATAAATTATGATTTAATATATTGAGGTTCAAAAGTAAAAATTACACATAGATTTTAATAAAATCATATAACTTTGACACAACATTTACAATGCTTAACAATGAAAATTATAGAGAAGAAGAAGAGGAAGAAACACATAATGATTAAGAAGTTGAATTATCATGCAAACTCATCAATAGAAACTCTGAGAGGTGTAAAATTGATTAAAACTAACAAAACTTGCTATCATCAAGTGGTTCTATGAATATATTTACCACTTATTTATCTATAGGATAGAGTTTCATCTATTAATATCACCATTGAAGATTTTATCTCAAATAAAATCCACATGAACTTAAATATGTTAAATTTTTTAGTTTTATACTTTAATTTTTATTAAAGCTATACAAGTTTGGTTATCCTAATGAAATATTGTACTATGATAGACATCCACATTAAGTTCTCCCAACAACCTTCATAGCCACACGGTTTCTTTAAGATATTTCATAACACTTATGTACTTTGATATAGTAGAAGAGATAGAGACAATAGGTTACTTCTTAGTGCTTTAAGTGATACCACCTAAACCAAACTTAAACACATATCAAGAAGTATATTTATGATCTAGAGTATCACTAACATTGTCAATATCACAATAACCATATAATTTAGTATTATCAATTGAAAAATGTAATTAAAAAAAATTAATTGCTCATTTGATATAATGAGGAATATGTTTAGATAATTTTCAATGATCTAAATATAGATCTTTCATAAATCTAAAAGTAACACCAATAGCATATGAAATATCTAGTAATAACTAGATAAATTAGGTTATGACAAGCTATCTATATAATATAGGGTTAGATTTTTCATATGTAGGTTTTGGATCATTTTTAATACCAAATTCAATAGGAGTAGAATGCTTATAATCAAGAATGTAAAACTTAAACAAGAAGATTATGTGGATAGTAATATTGTGATACAACATAGTGTTTATTCTGAAATGTAGTCATTCCTAAAAAATAATGTAGAATGCTTAAATCAATCATTTTAAAAATTCCACATAGTTTATCTTTATATTTATGAATTAAACTAGTTATATATTTAGTAATCAAAAATATATATATACAATAATTAAAATTAAAATACCATTTTCAACTTTCACAGTGAGATCATTATCAAAGCAGTAGTTAGGAAAACATAATTTTATTAAAAAGAAATAAATTTAGAATACCAAGATCGAGAAGCTTGTTTTAAACTATGCAAAGATTTCCTTAACTTTCATACATAAAGTTCTAGATTAGGGTCAGTGAAATATTTAAGTTGAGTCATGTAGATTTATTCTTCTAAATCACCATTTAAAAATGGATTCTTGACATCAATTTGTTAGATAACACAATTATTTTGAGTTGTAATAGTAATAAGTAATTTAATAGTACTCATTTTTACTACAAGAGTAAATATTTCAACATAATCAATCCTAAGTTTTTTAGTGAACCCTTGAGAAACTAATCTATCTTTAAAAATATCAATTTTACTAATTGAATTATATTTAATTCTATAAATCCATATATAACTGACAATATGCCTTTTTAACAAAGGAGTGACAATATCCCGAGTCTAATTTTTTATTAATTCATTATATTCAACTTGCTCAATGATATTCATATATAGTTATTATTACATGATAATAATATTGAATTTTAGTGAATTTATCAAAGTTATCAATATTATTAGATTAGATTAGGTATTCTTTCCATTTAGGTCTTTGAGATTGAACTTGTAACTCAATGGGTTCTTCATACTCTATGTTTTCCAAAACTGAATGAATTTCTTCACGGGCATCCATTTCATCACAAGGAGAAATATGAGAGTCATTCTCAACAATAGAAGAAAACTAAAGAGTTTCTACAAAGGTCTAATTTTTTTTACAATATTGAGAACATTCTAATTCTCAATGATCTAACATTTATAAAAATCATAAACTCTTAATACTTTCCTCTTACCTCCAAAACTTATAAAAATGAAAGAAAAGGAAGTGGGGTCAAGCTTCTTTCTTTTATTTTAGAAACAAAGATAGAAGTCTGACTACCAAATATTTTAAGATGAGCCACATTACATTTATTTTTAGTTCACATTTATAAAATGATAAAAATATTCAAATCTTTTGTAGGGACTCTATTCGAAAGATGCACATCAGTAGTCATGACTTCAACCTATAAAAATTTAAACACATTTACAAATTGGAACATTATTCTAGGCATTTGTATGATGGTGTAGTATTTTCTTTTATCAATACCATGTTTTTGAGGTTAATAAAGGATTTTTTAGTTCACTTTGAATACCTAAACTAATCCAAAAAAGAGTATTACTCTTTACTAACTTATTCACCACTATTACTAGTTTTTTATCTCTTAATATAAAAATCATACACATTTTCAATATTACTTTTAAATTTTTTAAATTTAGATAGCACAATATTTTTATTTTTAAATAAAAATGACTAGATCATTCTAATATAATCATCAATAAAAATAACATTATACAAATAACTAATAAGAGATACAACTTTAAGAGATCCTATAACATCACTATGTATCAATTCTAAAGGATGTAAGGAATTCATATCATGATTATTTTGGAATGTGTTAGTATGTTGTTAAACACATAAGAAAATCTCATAATATTAATGATGAGAGAAGATAAAATTAATTGTAAAAACAATATTATTTGTAAACATATCAAGTAGAATTAAAAATTTGACATCCATGATTTTTCATGCCATAATTAAGATTCATTTTTACTATGTGATAAAATAAATCATGAAAAATAAGGAGAGAAATGTATCAATCATTTTTTATTAATTGGCCTTTAATAATCATAGATCCAGATTGATTTTGAATACACCAGCTATATTTAAACAATGTTACAATGAAAATATCATTAATAGGTTTTGGACAAGATAACAAATTCTTTTTAAGCATAGGTACATATAAAACACCATTTATAACCCCATTTAAAAATTTATATTTTTACTATTTAATTATTCCACATAAAGAATTATCTCTTCTGTAAATATTTTTTATGATACTTATAGAATCATATTAAAAATGAGATAGATAATTCATACGGTGTGATGCACTGGTATTTAAAATTCACTCATTTTTATTTGAAGCAAATCAAACAACATATAAAGTAATAAAAATTTAATCTTAATTATTATTATAATTAGAGTTTTGATTATTTTATTTATTTTAATTTGATTTATCACATTTTTTATTTTTATAAAATTAATTGTTAATTATATCCTTATTTTTATAACAGATTTCAATTTAATGACCGAATTAACAACAAAGATTGTAATTTTCATTAAACTTATGTTTTTGATTCTTATGGATGGATTTTTTGTTCCCATTTTTGCCTTCAACAAAATGAGGATAAGATTTTTAGTTCTTAATTTATTATATGTTATTTAAGGTGAGAAGTACCTGAGTGGCACTCTTTTTAGAACTAAAATTTGTCATAACTCCTTGAATCAGAAGAGTAGATAAGATGGTAAGGTCACATAATCCTTAATTATATTGATATTTATAATTCAAAATTGAAATAAAATTTATAAAAATTTCATAAATAATTATCTTAATTATAAAATAAAATAAATGATTTTGAATCAAATCACAATTACATACATCTAACTGTGCTTTAATATTCTTAATTTTAGCAAGAGAATTAATAAATTTTTCATCATTTTTCTTAAATGTAGTCAACAATTTTAAGATTAATTTAGTGATTTTTTAGAGATGATCAACATCACGCATAGATTTATTTAGATTACAAGCATCACTAAGAGACTCCTAATTACCAATGTGGAGAAGAAATTCATCCTTAACTCTCTACAAGATAATCTATATAGCTTTATATATTTTTTCGTGAAATGCATTGGTAAGCTTATGGGTTAAATGACATATATAAGATATTTTTTTAGTCCCAATGATAAGATTGCACAAATTTCAATCCATAAATTTTACCTTAACAATAATTTTACTTATATTATATTTTTTATTAAGCATTTGAGATAGACCTAAACAAAAATGAGGTGAAACCATAACTTAACTTTAAACAAAACACTAACCAAATGATTAAAAAATCATTTTTTTATGGATTTTAATTTTATTTAAAATTAAAAATAGATTCAAATTGTAAAGACATAATAATTTATCAATTTAATTCTATATTAAAAAAGAAAATTAAAAAAGATTGCAACAAAATAAGGTGTTTAAGTGTCATGAAAATATACAAATATAAGCACAACTTTTTTAAACAAAAAAAATTTAATAGTTTTTTGAAATAATTTTTAAAATAATTTTTTTTACTTAATTACATAATTTAGATGTCAAATAATTTAACAACTTAATGAGATTTATAATAAACTAGGTGTTATTAGGGTTAGGTTTATAGTTCTTATTGTTATTATAAATGTTATTTAAGATGAGAAGTACTTGAGTTGTACTCTATTTAGAACCAAAATTTTTCATAACTCATTCTTCTTGAATTAGAAGAGTAGACAGGTGGTAAGGTCATAGACATATTGCTCAATTTGATATTTATAATTCAAAATTGAAATGAAATCTATAAAAATTTAGTAAATATTTATCTTAATTATATAATAAAATAATTGATCTTGAATCAAATAATAATTATATCCATCTAATGGAGCTATAATATTCTTAATTTTAGCAAGAGAATTAACAACCTTTTCATCCTCTTACCCAGGTGTAGTCAATAATTCAAAGATTAATTTAATAATTTTTTAGAGATGAGTGACCTTATGCATAAATTTAATGAGTTTTTAAGCATCACTAAGAGACCCATGATTACCAAGGTGGAGAAGGAATACATCCTTAACACTTTGAAAGATAATTGATATAGCTTTCTATGTATTTTTTTGGAATGCATTGGTAAGCTCATGGGTGACATGAAATACATAAGGGGTTTTGTTAGTCCCACTGACAAGATTCCATAATTTTTGGACCTTAAATTTAGCTTTTACAAAAATTTTACTTATATTATTATTTTTTAATTAAAATTTTTAGATATATCTAAATAAAAATGATGCAAACTCATTGCTTCCCTTTAAACAAGACACTAATCAAATGATTAAAAAATCATTTTGATATGGATTTTAATTTTATTTAAAGTTAAAAATAGATTGAAATTGTAAAGACACAATAATTGATCAATTTAATATATATATATATATATATATATATATATATATATATATATATATATATATATATATATATATATATATATATATATAAAAGATGTTTTAAGTGTTGTAAAAGTATACTAATATAATAATAAATTTTTTAAATAAAAAAATTTAATGCTTTCTTGAAATAAATTTAATCATATATGAAATTATAATTAATTACATAATTTAGATGTCAAATAATGAAAAAGCTTAATTAGAGTTATAATAAACTAGGTGTCAAAAAATTCATACATAAAACAACTATTTAGACACTATTATTAAAAAAATATAAAATTAATATTTTAATGTTTCAAATAAAAAAATAAACAATCTATATAGATTCAAAACCCAAGGATCAATTGGTTACATGACTATGCTAGACTAGGTCAAATGTCAAAACGAGGTTGATATGCCAACTAGGGTTTTAAATGCATGATACTTGGCATTCAAATAAAAAAAAATAGTTTAAATTTAAATAATTTGATCAATGGACCAAAAATAAAAAAAGCTAGTTGGTTTTGAACTCTAAGCCCTTTTCTTACCATATTCTAGTAAAAAGATAGACCCCTGACCCTGATAAGAAGCTTTTCAAAAATTTATATGCATAATTCTATAGATGAATATTTTTAGGCTAAATTTTTTAAATTTAAAATGTGTGTGTGTGTGTGTGTGTGTGTGTGTGTGTGTGTGTGTGTGTGCATTCAATTTTATAAAGTAAATACTTATTTGTTTTGTTTAACTTTTTGGTAAAAAAAATGTTTTAAGGTGGGTCCCACTTTCTTGTGTGAAATGTGAAGATTTGAATAAAAATTTATTTAATAAATATTTTATAAAATTATAGGAAAAAAAATATATCATACTTGTAGGATGGTGAACTAATGGTGGTTAATGGAAGAAAAGGAGCTAACATGAGATTGGATAGACTATTTTGGACATTGTAAATTTGTAAACCTTCATAAATCTCTTCCATAACATAGAATATAGCTTCAAAATTTAATTTTTGATTTAATTTTTAAAAAAAAATTCATTAGGTCATGTAGATGCACCCAAGTGACTTTAGTGTAAAACAAAATCTTGGAGAGGCTCTAAGAGGCCTTGCAGGTGGTTGTAAGCCAAATAAACTTGAGATTTAACCTCTGAAGGATATTAAACAATAGCTAGACCAGGTAAAATTAATTTTCTTAATATATTTATTTGTTCAAGATGTTCATAGGCTATACACATATGACCTTACTGATTTGTTCTTCAAAAATAGACAATTTGAAGATCTAAAGCAATAATTAGAGTGTTTTTTTATCCCAAACTAGTAAATAATAAGTTCATAGATCCAACCAGATAGAATTTTTATTTTTCCATTATAAAAAACACATGAATGAGCCATACAATGGCATATAAGAAGGAGATAACAAACTTAGAGGCTTGGAATGGCCTTCTCAAGAGTTGAAACTTTGCACAAAGCCTTCAATCCTCAAAACTATGCAATTAAAATCTTCAAAATTAAATTTCCATGCCAAAAAAATTATTTTTGATTTTTTGATGAGCTAGACTTTACACCTCCTCCATATGTACAAGAGATGCTTGAATTGAATTTGTCCTTAATAGATGCTCTAAATCCTCATATATTAATTTTTCATTCAACTAACACATCCCTTGCTCTGATACTATGATAGAATTCAAATACAGAAGTGTATATTGAAAGTTAAAACATATAGATCTAGATGTATAATTAACCAACATAGTATACATAGGTCAATTGAACACAACACAAAGAATTAAGGGGGGAAACCTCCGAGGGAAGTAGAAAACCCACAATGATTATTCAATATTGAAACAAACCAATACTCAAATCCTCTTCTTCTCACTCCTCAAATAAGTTCTTCACAAAGTCTCATAAGAATCAATGTGTTCAAATGATATTTATCAAAGGCAAAATATCTTTCAATAATAGAGTGTGGAGTTGGACCGTTGTAACCAATGGGTCCAACCTCTCCCCTAGGAACCAACAATAAAATATATTTATATGAAATTATTTTGTGTTTATATATATATATATATATATATATATATATATATATATATATATATATATATAAATATAAAATAAGGATAAAAACCCACTTAATCATTATTTGTTCCAACAATTTTTAGTTAAGACCATGTCTTATGGTAAAAATAATACTAATTGGATGAATCAGATTTTGTCTCGCTAATTTTCCTCTATCAATTAGCCCCTTATAAAAATTGTATATTTATCTGTTATCCATAAATCACAAATTCACACATGAGTCTTAATTATAAAGAATATATCTCTAAATAGAGTGAAGACCATACAATGAGTCCATTTGAAAAGGTTTTTGGTGATGCATAGGGTTTCTATAAGCTTTAGTGTTAAGAGTAAAAACTCAAAAATAATTTGATTGAGATTGATATTAGTTTTCCGTATTAATGTAATTTTAGGTGTAATCTTGAAATTCAAATTTGGGGGATAACATGAATTTATATGTGAAGGGATCCCCAAGAAAGTAGGAAGAGGTTAAGATGTTTTAAACTACAAATTCTGTACTAAGGAATCATCTACCATAACATACATGTGATTGGGGTGAGAGAATTTGTGCCTTATCAAATAAAATAAAATATATGAAAAGATAGCTAGGAATGATTTACATGTTTCTATTTGACGTTGGAATTTTTATCTTCATTTTTGTGTAAATGTAGCATTCTCTAAATGATAAACAAAATTGTATTTTTTTAGATGATATTTTATTATTCTTAATGTTGAATCAATATTTTATATATACTAATATTAAGTTTAATTATGTTAGATTATATATACCTAGTATTTATAATCACACTTACCTCGATTTCTAATAATATAAATGAATATTTAATGCTCGTATCACTTATCAATTCCACTTATAAATGGATGAATCACATGTACCAGTTAAATGAACAATAAAAATAAGGGGCATTTCTCTCACAACATATTTATACAACTCATATCCATTCGCATATTGATTCTCTCTAGATATATGACAGAATTATTTCTCTTTTTAAATGTATGTATATGATCTTTTCACCTTTACATCTCTCTCACTCATTCTTGTATAATATTTTGAATATAATGGAGTATGCACATTCAAGAGTTTCTTAGCATTTTTGCTATCAAAACTATTTTCTAGAGCCATTATAAAAAAAAATTGAACTTTTCTATTTCCTATTCATTTTCTATGCCACTTATATTATTCGGTATCCAAATATATCATTCGTGTATTTTTCGTTTGGATCACATTTGTGTTTTAATGTGTTTATCGAGGGAAATTTTTAAAAATTATAATTTGGAGTGATTTAATCCTCCCTGTTGGGTCTAAAAGGAATACAAACATACGGATCAACTGCAAACAAGTATTGTTCAATGACAACATATCTGGCGACTTCTTTTTCTTTTTTGGAGAGGCTCGATATCTCACAATTGTATAATCCATACTATAATGGACGCCTGTTTTTGTTGGATTTCTAACAAAAAAACGTTAATGTCATAGACCATAAATACAAATAATATGTACATTCTGTACATTCAACATCCTCTCTGTGTTGACAACTAACTGCACATCCACACTGTTCTTTATTACAACCCTGTCGACTACCACAAAGTTCCATCTCAGTGGTTTATGTACCTACCACTAAGTTTTCTATGCATCCCCAATCTTCCACATGGAATTATTTGATTCATGTTGCATTCTACTGCATCTAGCACCCTTTGTAGCCCTTATGCACTTTAAGCTGACAGTCACATGCTCTGACCTCCTCTACGGTCTGCGCTACCTATTAACCAGTAGAAAAACACATCCCACTACCTTCACATACGAACAATGCAACATTAATGGCTAATGGTAAACGACCTATGCTAGTCCCATGCTAAGCCATTTGACTAAAGGATCACATTTTTAGCTCTTAGCGCAATCCCTATGCATTTCTTCGACATTTTAAATATGTTAATATAAGGTAATGATAAGCTCAGCATCTTAAATAAATTTTGAAAATGCTAGGAACAATATTATATTCCTAAACTAAAAATTATGTTTATCTTTACACATCAAATCAATAATTGTTTTGAGCGTCACCCAAAAAATCCAATTGAAATTATTGTAGAAAATTGAAAGTGTAGAAAATATTCATACTTCAAATGTGTTCTTATGTGATGGCTAATCAAATACAACTCTCACATTATTTGGATCTATCCTCAATTCTTCTTGAGACATTAAAAACCCATGCATATTAACAACTTCTTTATAAAGTTACATTTATTCACACTCACCAACAAATTTTCACCTTGCAACCACTAAAACACTTATCTCAAATGCATTACGTGTTTTTTACATGCTATGTTAAAAATCAATACATCATTAAAATAACTAATTAATACTTCATTCCTAAGTGTCACGAATGTACTTAGTATGTTATTGTCAAAATGGGATGACTAAATATTAATATAGTCATATTCTATGTTTTGAATATATTTTTCAACTCACCACCTTCCTATATAAGAATCCCATGATATCCACTCCTCAATTCAATATTTATGAAGTATTATATTCTACTTAGGTAAACCATCAAAACAACTATTTGTGTAAATATAAAAATTTACATGGTTTTAATATTGTTGATAGCTTTAGAATCAACCCACATCTTCCTTTCACCATTTTTTTTGGTGATAAAAGGTTAGAGCTGTACAAAAGTAATTAAATTAAATATAAAAAATTAAAAAAAAAAAAAATAATTTATTATTTTAGTTCATGAACTTAGCTCCGTACTTTTTCATTATAATTGTGTTAATCTATGTACTACTTTTTTTCTAAAATCAAATATAAAATAAAATACATGTGATTAATTATATTGCTCATATACGAAAACTCATATAATAAATTGTTAAGAATAATATCTATAACTTTACTTAACAAGTTTTTCAATTTACTTAAAAGTATCTCTTATGTTTCCCCTGAAATTTCTAATTGCATGATATTTAAGATTAGTTGCATCCAATTTATTTCACTTCTTTCAAAAAAAAAATTCCAAAATAATTAATTATCTTGAACCATTTTTCACTTCCTAAATCTTGTTCTTTATAATTATTTATCATATACACTCTTCCATCGCTGTATATTTTATTTCATGCCCTTCCTCTTGTGCCTTCATAACAGAATGCCAAGTCCTACACAAAAATACTTAAATTGTCCATGATAAGTACATAGGACATAAATTTATCCCTATATGTGCCAATCTTGAAAATTACCTTACATTTCCCATTCACCAAAATTAATATCCTTAACTAACCAAAACACATTATAAGGGTTTTAATGTGCATCTTATTAAAACTGAAGCTATGGATCACATATTATATTGTAACTCTCAATAATAAAATTGTAACACTTACCTCTAGATATGCAAAAGGTTTTGAATATGTATTTTATCTCTGTATGATATTCTCTTATTTTGATAGTTTTAATAACACCCTCTTTAACATGAGATCCTCCCCATTTCTAAGTCTTTGTAATGATGTACTAATGTAAAAAAAAATTCATCTTTTTGATAAAAATGCATGTTGACATAATTTATTTTATTATTTTTTAAAAATTATTATGAACACTCAAATTCTCTATTTTTTAATTTCATTACACTTGAAACACATACCTACGAATACTCTTCCAATATCTCATCCTTAGGATGCATTACTTCTAGTAGGATTTCATCTAAATCTTTTCAAACTAGTGTCATTACATTGTTAAGTAATGGATTTTCCTTCCTTCATAGGGTAACATATACTATTGTTTTTTGTCCTTGCACATTTGAGATTTTCCTTTTATTAACATTGAACCTTGTTTTGTACCTTCCACAAACATTGATAATCTTCTTCAATAAGTCAAGAATGAATCATAGAAAATAAAGTTGGAGGGAAATCAAGAACACATTCAAAATAATTTTAATTTTTTTTTTTTTCCGTCTCATATTCAACATGAGCCACTTTGATTCTTAGTTTAAATAACTCCTTAGTTTAATGTTTTACATTCATGTCCCTTTGTCTTATATTTTTTCAACTTTTTAAAAAAAGTTTTTTTTATAATGCACAACCAAAGCATAAACAACCAAATATTACATTATGTTCTACAACCCAACAACATGAAGAATAACACCAAAAATAGCTACAAAAAATAATTAAAAATTTACTGTCAATAACCCACCCAAAATATCTTTTTAGAACGAAGGGTCAAAGACGAATACTAGTTGCTCAGACGAATATTTATATTGCTTAAAATATTTCCTTTAGGTCTACTTCTTTCTAGTCTTTTAAGCCATGCCTCCACATTCCTTGAGGTTTTTGTAGGGCCCTCTTGAACAGAGTAACTTGCTGGAAGATTAGACATCCTATTTTCTATTTTTATTCCTTTTATGAAGTGTAATTCATCCTATACCATATTTATAGGTTCTATGAGAAATAACATACCAAAAGCCCTCATCAGGATCTAATAAAATAAATTCAAAATCCTCATTATCCAATATGTTTTTATGTTACCCTTCACATGAGGATGTGATGATCAGAATTGTGCGTTCTTCAAAAATATCAAAAATCTTACCATCTTGAAGAGGTATTGGAATAAATTCATGTAAATTCTATTCATTATTTTTTCTCATTACATTAGGATGTTCCACTATAAACCTTCTATCCATATTTTCTTCTAAATTTGATGAGTCATCATACTTCAAACCGTAAATTTTAAGAAGTTCTAAAAAAGAATCCTTCCACTAAGTTGATTATACTTTTTTTTTTGTAAGAGAAGTAAAATCATATGATAAATGCCCAATATTAAAACACCTACGACACCTTAAAGGCAGTCCCTCATAATCCAACAACTGACTCCATACTTTATTTTCTACAATCAAATGTATGGAGGCTAGATGATTAACCATCGTATCAATGAAAACTAAAATTATGGAAAAAGTTGTTTGAAAAAATAACTCAGTCGCTGAATCAGTCGATATGAATTTGCCAATAGAATTACCAATAGCATTGAAGAAAAGTTTAGTCCAAAAATGAAGGGGAAGATGTGGAAATCAGATCCAAATGGGTCCAGAGGAGAAATTTTCAATAAGGGGATTAAAATTTGGATACCAATGTTTCATAAATAACTGGTGTTGATTCTAGATCCATTGATGCCCAAGAATAAGATCTTTATGTGGAGAGAAGAAGAAAATAGTAGTAAAAACCCTTTTGAAGAAGGATAAAGTTCCACTTTACCCTTAAAAATATGTTTTTACTGTAATGAGATCCAGTGATTTAGATCTTGAAGATTGGTCCATATTTTTTCAAACTAGAATATGACTCCTTGTCTTAGATAGTACTCTTTATTCACTAGTACCAAGTTGAGGGCATCATTTTAAAGATTGAGTGAGATATTATTAGTATCTAGTGTCATGGGATTTTCTTTCAAGTTTTTCATATTATGTTTTAAAAACTCTGAGAAGGATTTATCTCCCTTATCCACTTCACCACTTACTATAACCTCAGCTGGCATAGATTATGCTGACTTAAAATGCTACTTAGAAAGCTAAAGGATTGAAGAAACAATACTAAACCGTGTGATCCCACTACTTGGGAAGATGTTTGTATTATACAACAATCTTATAACCTCAATGAAGGGTCCCTTATCCTATGCCTAGTCACTATTAGGGGGATCACCATTAGCTAGTGCATTTTTGTCATTGGAATGACACAAAGGAATGTTGTCAATCTGACTAAAATAAAGGCCAAGAAATTTGATTTTTTTAATGAAATGGAACATTCAAAATCTATTTTATTAATCATATTTCTTGAAGAAAGTTAACTAGTGATAATAAGATAAGAATTTAGACTTAAACTTCCTAACCTATTTATCTTAAGTCTTGATCATGTATTTAACTTTACAAAATCTTTGTGACTATACATGATACCACCATAAGGATATGTGACCTTATTATAATTAATATTTGAAACCCTTGGTAAAAATAATTTAACTTATGACAAAAATTCTCTAATCACAATGTTATACCTTGTACTTAAGACTTGCACTATATGCAGAAAGGGCAAATTATCTTTTTTTAGTTCATATTTTAATTTAATTATTTTGATTTATTGTCAACTATGACATTTGTTTTCATTTCATTCACAAGGGTTTAAAATATTAATTTTTTTAATAAAATCATTTTTTAAGGCTCTATTAATGTCTATAGATCCTTTTATTATAAAGAAATAAAAGTTGAAACTATGGTTTTAATTCTTGGTATTTGTGTTTGTGTTTTGAACAAAATTATTGAATATTTTTAGAGTTCCATCCATATTTTTGGTTTTGGTAAACTAGGGTGTATATAAATGCAAATTTTCTACCAATATAGTCAATAGTGTCTATTTTTCCATAATCATAAGTGTAAAATGCAAATTACACTCATTATCATCCTTGGATGATAAATATTTATAAAATTAGAATATCATTGTAGTTATATTAATGTGTTATAGTAAAAAAAAAGATGGAATTGTTGATTTTTAGGATTATGGGGAAATGTTTCAAATCCTAACTCCATGAAGATTATATGATTTCCTTATCAAAGAAAATACAATCTATGAAATGAGTAATCTGATTTTTAATTAATTTCAATATACGATTTTTATTTTTAAATCAAAATATGGTTTGAATGTTTTAACTATATTTCATTTCGCAATGACAAAATTTATTAGTACCCGCCAGGTACTATTGTAAAGGCCTCAGCATATTGTTTTCTTGGGACCTCCGTTGACTCCTAATGAAAAGTATTTGTTTGTTACAAATGCAACCATTTTCCCAATGTTTACATAATGTTGCCAGTAAACTATTGTTTTTACCAGTTACCATTAACTAATAAATAATATGTATGGCCTACAACCAATCAAATGATTGCATTTTTATTTTGCAGATTGCAGTTTGCCAATTCATATTCCGTGGCACCTGCGCATCTGATAATGATATAATTTAATTTATTTAAATTTATAAAAAGTACCATTTATAAAATTTTGTCTATGTCACTGAAACAATATTATAGACAACTGCCCTAATAAATTTTATGAAACTTTTCCATCTAACTAATAATAGCTACCATATGGTGGAAATAATTCATAACTGTGCATTTGAGAAATCATTATTCTTCATTCTCTTGCAAATGTGTTGTTTGCTTCTAACCGTGCTATTTCCATTGTAGAGCTTATTCATGTATTGTGCCTGAATTTATTTGTGCACCTGCATTATTATTACTGATTGAATAGGTATTTATATTTTCATGAATTTGAATAATATATAATAGTAAAATACATATTACTATTCTTATTACTTGGCTTGTAAATCCTAAAAATAGGAACACAACAAATAACTATTTCATTACGCCAGAGATTGTTTATTTCATTAATAAGAAAATAATAAATTAATCTTCATCTCCATGCCGTTGCAGAGAGGTTTTGTTCAGTGGCCCCCTCTTTTTCTTTCCCTCTACAATATTGATTTCACTGGTTAATAAAAACATCTATTTGTATCAGATTAATATAGATATCCTAAAGAAGCATGAGATATTTTTTTGACAGTATTTCTGAATAATTATGTTTTTTTTATTTTTGAAATTTGACAGAGCTGATCACCCATCCTCAGGAAATTGAGATATAAAACAATTTCATATCTACTCATGGGTGAGAATCCATTCAAGCCATTATGTCAGCTGACCCAGGTTTTTTTCCGTACTTTCCATATGGTGAATATTCGAAAATTTTATGATTTTGTCATCAATTATTCCTTGTTTCTAGGAGTAGAGAACTCTCTCTATGAACATTTTTGAACAATTCATTTCGTTAAACCAGAAAGAGAGAATATAAATCGAACAACAAACTAAAATTCGTAATTAAAAAAAAAAAAAAAAAAAAAACACAGATAATTCCATATCTCTAATGTCATCGATCCTAGAGCAAGCTGGATAGAAGCATTTCACATGAGGAATCGTGAATAGAATTGAGTGAAACTGCTACTTCGCACCTGCAAACTTCCCAAAACTATCCTGTGAAATTTTTTTATCATGATTGGGCACAATAATAGGATTGGAGATTTCATAACTATCCATAACTCTTCTCCTCCTTCACCTATGACTGCATGGCATGTAATATAACGTCCACATTACAATATTGACATATCAACCAATATTAGTTATATGGTCGTAATTTTTTTATATCTATGCTAATAGGAACACATTTTTAAAATGGTAGAATTATATACATATTATAATTTCATAGTAATATAAAGCCCTGCTGCAAGAAATGTGACGGGAGAGGATCGTTTCGCGTTAAAATGGGGAGAAACGGAAATGTGATGGCAACCTGTTTTTTAACGACAATTTTTCATTTCTTTGGGAACCGCAACGCCCAGTCCCGTTTCAGTGATTATTCGGCAGAACAGTCCCGTTTCAATTACAGTATGTGCTGATATATTTCAAAGGGTTATTAATATTTTAAAACTTTATTACTTTTAAAAAAAATTATTATGATATGTATATTTTTCTAAAATATATATAATCATTTTTTTTCAATAATTATATTAAATGAAATAAATTTTTTTAGATAATGAAAAATTATAAAAGATTATAATAATTATATATTTTTTCAATATATATTTTTTAAAATTTATATTAATATTTAAAAATTAATGTTGAACAATTAACCATTATAATTCTTAACATTTAAATTTAATTATTAAAATTAAATTCCAAAATTTGAAATGGTATATATATATATATATATAAAATATTTAACTTTATATTACTATATTATTTTTTTAAATAAAAATATTAAAATTTATTAAAATATTAGTTTTTTAAAATTTAAAATTTATTATAAAAATTTATATTTAAATATTAAAATTAAATCTTGTTAAAATCTACTTTAAATAAATACTTCTATTTAAATTATATTAAATATTAATTAAATTGTTATATTATATTATATTCTGTTGTAATTGTAGGATGTCTAATTCTGTAATTAAATTAAAAATATTTATTTTTATATTAAAAATTATTAAAAAAAGTATATGTAAAAAATTTGTTTCTTATGCTCAACCTTTCATAAAGACGTTTTTCGTCATATTGTCATTGCCATCATATTTCTTCATTTCTCATTTCTTACAACATAAATATAAAGTACAATAATATAAGTCAATAATATTTTCTAATTTATTAGATTTCCCTTTAATGGGTGAAGACACCAATACGTGTATACACGTTGGTTGGGGAGCCACTAAAGGACTGGAATTTTATAGATCACTCAATATATTAAATTCTCCCTTAGTCATCTTATATGAACTTAATGATACTTTAAGTATTATTAAATTGCCGTATACCTTTTAAACAAAACAGAAAAATACTTGATTAACATGAATGCATAAATAATAATTGTTAGTATTTAAAAAATGTCTAAGTTTGTGTGGACCATGAATAACCTATTCGTTATATAATATACTAATATTCATAACATACTTTAAGCAACTCTTAGAATTCTTCCAAAGTAAACCATATCTACGTCCCTAAAAAGTATGATATCATTCGGCCATTTTTAGAAAATAAATAAAGATTATTGTTTTTAGATGTTATCATCTACAATTAACACACTACTATATACAATGAGTTTGAATCAACATTCTAAATTTGGCTGTGGAAAGCCACACTCCAGCAATTTTATTTTGAAAATTGCATATAAAATAAGTTATAATTTGTATGTACAATTACATATATATTATTAAAAAATTAATTTTAAAGATTATTATGTAATTTGCACATGCCACAATTGTCTTGCCATATGTTCATTATTTACAACTAATAGCATATATCAAATAATTAGAAATATATGCAAACAAAACTTATCAGCTCAAGGTAGGTACTATAACTATCTCATAGCCCTTATTAATTTGTTGATAAACATCTTAATAATTTTGATAAGGTTTCATAGAGAAATGATTTATTGTTACCTTTTTTTTTAAAAGTAAAAAATTATTGTCCATTAGATGCAATCATAAAATTTGAATGACTATGACGACTTGGTTATATTAAATTAGAGATATATCTTTCTATTTTGATTATGATTATTTTTGACACATTCAATGTAGTATATACTATGTATTGTGGGTCAAATAAAGTGTTTTTTATTCTTTTAGTAACCAAAATTATATTATTGAAAACAGAGTTGTTCCATATTTTAAAGATTGTTTTGAATGTGGACATAGCCTTTGGTTAAATATAAATGAAAGGTGATCATTTTGTGTTTATGTTTAAATCTCTCTTTCTGTTTTTTTTCAGAAATAAAATGATGAAAATAAATAGTCTACAATAACTATTTATGGTTGTTAAGAATCAAAATCATTTAACATTAGGGATTTCAATCGGAAAAGAGAGAATATGGTTTATTTTTCTAACACTGAAATTTTAAGTGTGTTATTTCAATATTTAGTTTTACCAAAGGATAATTTTGGGATTTCGATGTTTCATTATTTTGAAATCTCAGAGATGAATATGTAAAAAAATAATATTATGGTCAGATGAATGCAAACTATATAACTAGATAATAGGTTGTTCACTTATAAGTAGTAGTGGAATTAGTATTAATGTATTTAAATAATGAAGTAACTAGAAATCGCATTTTGCTGTTTTCATACATTCGAATTGAGTTGGATGTATTATTTATTGGGAATTTTCTTGAAGTTGTTAGTAAAAGTCAATTTGTTTCTTAATTAAGTGAAATTACCTTCCCATGAAATTGCATTTTGCTGTTTTCATACATTCAAATTGAGTCGGGTGTATTACTTATTGGGAATTGTTTTGAAGTTGCAATTAGTAACAATCAATTTGATTCTTAATAATTCATGGGAAGGTAATTTCACTTGATTTATATCAAAATTAATAATGATTTGAATAATTCATTCTAGTAAATTTTATTATTTAGGTATTATGAGTTGCAATCTTTTTAAAATTTACTAGGATAAATTTGATAATTCTAAGATAGTAATTAGCTTATATGTTTTCTTATTTATTGAATCAAGATAAAATGTTTGGTTGAAGAATATGCTCATTTATCTCTAATATAAATAATAATTGGGAAAGGGTCAGTCAAAAATTAAGAAAATTATCCACCTCCACAAAAAAGATACTAAGGCAAAGCTTTTAGGTCCTGAAGTGTTATTACCATGTATATACATGGATTTAACTATAAAAATAGGTTTTTATTACACTTTGATGTAAATGACCTTGTATTTTGGAATGTTTTTAACATCGTGCCCTATAAACTCCTCACTTCTCATGGGAGTCACACTTGTTGAGTAATCCATGACGAAAATTAAAGGCCTCATCCATTTAGACATGGCTCAATAATAGTTCCTTCCCTCTAAATGCATCATGATAAAAACAAGACCACTACACCTATTGAGGTCTCCTTAAAATATTGCAATAGTTTTCCCATAGACCCTAATGATGAAACTATATCTTTTGATTTTACATATGCTAGATGCGAATGTCATAGCAACCCTTCAAACCCACATGTGGTTACATGTGTTGATAAAGACCAAATTACTCCCTCCATAAGATAGCATCTGGATTTCCACATCTCAACATTTCCTCTCCATATAAAGTCACGTTGTAACTTTGTAAAACAACACAATCAAAGCTTCAAGGACATTTATCCACTTTATTGGAGGTAAGGTAAAATTCATAACCTTTACATTATTTATAATGGTATACACAAATCAATTATATTTATTCACTAGTTATACAACACCATTTCTTATACTCTATATAATGCCATGACTATTAATATTGTATAGTACTCTTTACATTAAATGTAGTGCTCTATTGTTGTACATGTTTCTACATAAAGTAAAGGAGACAATGAACCATCAATCTTTATAATGGTATATTGTTGTCCATCTTCTTACATTTTTTATAATTCCCTACATCTTTCTTTTATGTATAATACCCTATACATTTTGTGTAATCGTCTATTGTTTTCCATCTTCTTACATAAAGGAAAGGAGTTGATGAACCATCTATCTATATAATGGTCTATTTGTGTCCATCTTATTTAAGTATGTATAATGCCCTATATCTTGTCTGTATAATACACTTTACATTATGTGTAATGGTATAATGTTATCCATATTGATACATGAAGGAAATGAACTAATGAATTATTGGTCTACTATTTCCCATCTTATTATAGTCTGTATAATGTCCTACATCTCATTTTTATATATAATATCATTCACATTCTATATAATACTCTATTTTTTTCCATTTTTTTAAAAATGTATTACAAATAATGAAGTTTCATGTCATTATATTTCAAAGTTTATGTGTATTCAATAGTTTCCAAAAATAAATATAAAAAGAAAGGAACCAATGAACTTGTCAAGGGGAAACTGATTGACATTTTGAGTGCAGATTAAGATCCCAATAATTAAACTTCAAGTGTCATCCCTTCATAGGATTAGATGTCTATTTATTTTTTTATAATCATATACTTACTAAATATCCATGCTTTTTTCCTATGTGTAGCTTCCAATAATCCCAATCTCACTTCCCCAAGAAATTTTGTGGACCAATTTGAATGTCTTGAATCGATGAATATAAATGTGGATGATGACCTTTTAGAATGTGAAGTAAGGCATTTGAAGACTATATTGGATGGATGGGATAAATGGTTAAACGTTAGTAAATAAAGGGAGGAAAACCTAAAGGAAATCATTGAAGGAATGAATACAACCATATCAACTTTGAAAACTGAGAACAAGGTGATAAATATTTGTATTGAACGTGTAAGGAAGGAAAAACTATATGATCAGATGTGGATTGAGGCTCAAATTTAATAATTGAGAGTATATGATGTTATTACAATTGGTAGGGGTATTTATTTTGAAATAGAGCATTATAGGAATCTAAGACAAGAAAATTTATGAGGAAAATATCAAAGTGTGGACAAAATTTTTAATACATCTTATGACTTGCCTTAAAATAAATTCCAATGCATCTATGCTTCCTAACTCCAACCCTGATAACAATGATCATAATTAATGTGTTCCTTTACTATTGTAGTTATTCTAGTTTATGAAATTTGTAAAATATGAATATGTATGGATCACAAAAATGTGAAATTTGAACAATTTAATAACACCATGTGTGTTGAATTATCTAAATAAATAATTTCAAAGAATAATAAAGTAATGAAATTAATTGTGAATATTTACACACTTTTATATGTCAAATCCATTATGCATATTTACATACTTTTATATGTCAATCAATTTTCATGTTTTTGAACATGTCTAGCATTTACAATTACAAGGATTAAAAATTTTAGGACATATAATATCTCATTATAAATAAAATACAACTAAACAATTTTATTTCAACATATAAATATCATTATTCTTGAAAATTATTTCTGGTATGCATATTTTATAGCTACTCTATCTAATTCATCGTGGTAAGTAACACACTTTGATCACACTTTATGATTCAAAGGGAATTGGGAATGTTCATTTTTCAATCTTGCATGTCTATTGAATGCCATATTATTAAAAAGTTCTGTTAAGCATCATAGAAACCATCTTCTACATGTTTAAAATGTTGTGCATGGGTATAATTCACCTCACCATTATTCTAAATTTACCTTGATTGAAAGCTATTACAACCATCTTCACCAAAATTCTCAAGGAAATCAAGACTTATCCTTTCAACTATAAGTGGGAGAAGTGATTTATCTAATAATCTGAGAATCTTGACTATTTTTGGATCATTTGGGTCATCCACATCAAGAACAATATTATCATTTGCAAGAAAATCATGACATTATAATGGGAAAGGTCATCAAAAATGTTATTAGCATCATACTAAACAAGTCACAAATAGATGCTTATAAATAACTATATAAAAATCCATGAAAATAATTTAAAATTGCAATAGAAAAACAAAAATAAGAATCAATATAAAATTAATACTTATATGGGCATTGACATTGCCTCTCAAGAAAATTTCCTTAACAAAATTATTTCTTAATTCACTAAATTTCAACATGTGCTTGCTTATTGGTTGACCACACGTATTCACATATTGAAAAAGGTTGGCTCACCATTCCAACCTTATAAAAAATTTATTCTTTGAATTGGATTCTCACCCATGTAACATCAAGGTCATTCTTACATAACATGACATTGCCAAAAGGGATGATTTATGATTTTTTCCATGACTTGTTCTCTCAATGCTCAAGATTGAATTTCCTATAAGACTCATTTTCATTTCACATTTGGATCCACTAGTAATAAAAAAATATAATGGGCACTGACTTATGAATGAGAAAATGTATGATGCAATTATTATTGATTAATAAAGAAGGTGTATAAATACAATGTTATAAATAGTTATAACACATGTAACTACCAACTGCTACACTACACAATCACCCAACCATCTAACTTATAGATAGGATTAAAATTGTAATATAAAATATCTATTCTAACATTGCCACCTTTATTACATTGTTTTTATAAGCGTGCCTTTGAAATAGATCAAATTTCACCTTGCTAAGTGACTTTGTGAGTATATATACTATCTATAAATTTGTTGGGTAGTATTAGAGCTGAATATGGCGGTTCAAGACTTGTTGTCAAATGTAGTTTCATTGTACCTCAATGTGTTTTGCTCTTTCATGAAATACTAGATTATTAACAATCTTAAAGACACCTTACTTATCATAGAAAATGATTGGTGGTTGATCTTAAGGAATGTCTATGTCAAACATGAAGCATCATAAAAAAATCACTTTGTTCACAGTTCATCCTACAAGATAGTTTTCCTCTATGGATGAGATATCATTTACGTATTGCTTCTTACTAATCCACATAATTGGTGCTCATTTGAGATGAAAATTATATCCTGAACTTGATTTCATGTCATCAATATATCTAGCATAGTCCAATTATATGTAACCCTACAAGAAGAAATTTGAGTTCTTTTTATATTCTAGACCATAATGTATTGTACCTCAAACATAACTAAAGACATGGTGTTTAATAACCTAATGACACTTATTTAGCTCTTAAATGAATCTTGAAAGATAGCTGATAATAAATCGTATGTCTAGTCTAGTATATGTCAAGTGAATGAGACTCCTAACAGGTTTCATGTACTGAGTTTTATCTACTTGAGGTGAATCCATAAATCGATGTAGTTACAAAAAAATTTACATCAAAGTTCAAATTAGTTTAGAATCTGTTATCCCATATTTCTCAAGTAGTATCTAGGCATATTTCATCTATGAGATAAAATATCATTCTTCTTTTGTCATATCTTAAAGCCAAGATGATAATGATGTAGCCCCAAGTCTATCATATCAAAAGATTTCTTCAAGTCATTCTTTACTTCTTCAACAATATTATCTAAACTTCCTATGATCATAAGATCATCCACATACAAAACTCGAATTGAAATCTTGTGCCTACCTTCTTGATATACAAATTTGAATCAAATGGGATATGAATGAATCCATGATGCAATATATGATCATCTCTATTAATCTACCATTCCAATTGGTGCTTACTTAAGTCCAAAGAGTGACTTAATTAGATGATATAAATTTTTTTGATGTTGTTTGTGAATGAATCCTTCTGGCTAGGTTTTGTGATACGAGTGCACAAATAACTATGATGGTATTGATATTAGTAGTGGGTGCAAAGGTCTCCTCATTATCAATTCCCTCTTATTGAGCAAAGCCCTTTATAGTAAATCATGCTTTGTATTTATTGATGGATCCATCTATTTTATATTTTGTCCTGAAAATCCACTTGTATCTAATGGATTTATTTTTTATTGGTAGATCAACAAGTTCCCACATCTCATTTGTTATGAGGGCCTCATATTTAACATCCATGGCATTCTACCATTGAGGTTAACATAAAGCCTCTAACACTATCTCTGGTTTAGTGTTGTCAACTACTGAACTCATTAGTGTGAGATTAAATTAATTTATCACCTAACTTCTAGTCTAAACTCCTAATGAAGTACCTAGATTTGGGTATAAGTGTGAGTCCTTAATGGTGCTTTATACCAATTTTATACGTCGATGTTGCTATCAATTTAATGAAAAAATATCTTTCAAATTTTCAATATTAATTAATAATTATCCTTGCATCTCACCTTCTTTGTGACAAAATTATTCATTCTCATCATATAATTATGGGAAAAGTCTATGAGAGGTCATATGTCTAACTCCTTTTGTGGAAATGAGTCAAATGATAATCATAAAAAATCACATCTCGAATTTCTTAAATATTCTATCTTAGTATCCATGAGACACTATGATTTTGAGGTAGTACTATACCCCAATAGAAGGCATTGGGGTGCCTTTAGTTTTATCTTCTTCCTCTTTTTATATAATTCATTCATATATGATGTAAACCAAATATGCTTAGATGTGATATCAAATATTTATGACCACTTTATACCTATTTTGGTTTCTTATCTTTAAATATCTTTGTAAGTTCCATATTGACAAGATATATATCTTTCTAAACTACTTTTGCCTAGATTGGCACCTCTAACTTTATAGTGAAAATCATGAAATGAGCCATCTTCATGAATGAATGATTATGTCATTCTATAATTCTATTCTACTAGGGTATATAGGGAGAATTCAAGTGTTTTTTGAATCCATTTTACCTTAATAATACCAATAATTCATTTGATGTGAATTCTTCCTCAATATTAATAGAGGAGATGAGGAGGCTTCCCTGGCTAGGTGAAAACAAGCTAGTAGAAGACCTTAAAATGAGTAAAAACATCATTCTTCTTCTTGATAAATAACACCCATGTCTTACAAGATAAATCATCAATGAATAATTTTAAGTAATTGAGTCCTTGGAAAGAAATAGGCAATGATCTACATAGATCATTATGTACCACATCAAGATGATCCTTGGCTTGTGAGGATCTCAAATTAAATAGAACCCTATGTTATTTGTTGACAAGGCATCTCGGTATATAGGCAAGGAATGGGATGACTAAGGAAGTCCACATACCATGGCCTTAGAGTTGAGCTAGTATTAAATAATCGACAAAAAGGTGACTATATCGACAATGCCATAGTATCATAGACTCTAATATAGAGGTAAAAATAACAACATCAGATGAAATTAGATCTAGGGAAATAATCAATCCTTCAAGAAATATCCAAAAATGACCATACCTTACTGTGAGAGGAGATAAGATTTTGTGCCCTTCTTGATCATGAAATCCACCTTAACCTTATGATTAAAGAGTTAACTTATAGACAATATTTTTTTGTCAAGCTAAGGACATACAATACCTTTGTGAGAGTACATGTTCTCATCCTAAGAGGAATGATGGCAGTTCCAATTCCTTTTGTAACATACTCTTTATTATGTGCAATCCAAATTTGATCTCCAAAGGGTTGATTCATCAATGAATCAAATATTTCCTTGCATAATATCATATGCTAGATGTTTCCAAAGTCTATCAACCAAACATTTCATGTTTCTGACAATGTTTGAGAGATATTAACTACATTATTATATGGGCTATCACAATCTACATTTATTGCTTACTCTTCTTTAGATTCATCATCATGTTGATTTTGTGTCGATATATTTCTACGCTACTTCATCATCTCCACTAAATGTGTCATCTTGGTAGGATGAGCCTTATGTCAAGAAATTATACTAGTAATGATAGGTATCATGCATATTGAAGCAGCAAATATGACACCATCATTTTCCCTTATTAGATTTATATTATTATTTTGACTGCTTTGGTGGTCCTTTTATGAAAATTAAACCATGTTACTTGGAGTTCAGGGCTTTATCCTTGAACTCATCTTGCACAGATTGGATGGCTTCATTTTGTTGAAGAAAATTCACCATTTATTTGAAAGACACTGCTTTCTTTGTGATGTTTAGTGTCATGATGAATGTGAAAAGTTTAGAGTGAGATATCTCAATATGATTGGAGCCAAACTATTATCTTCCATTATTTCTCCAAGCACAATAATTATACTAATAGTTCTACCACCTGGCATAATAACTCCTCAACTTTCTCACCATCTTTCATACTGAGAGTATGAGGCTTGGAATAGAGATGGAGGATCTTCAACTAGTTCATTACCTCATAAATGGTGGACATATCCTCTTTAAATGTTGGTGTATCTAGAATATGAGGTTGAACCTCATTAGTGACACTAAATGTGATCAACATTAGGTCATTTGCATTTGACTTGTCATATTTTATTTATTCATCAACTCTAGTAGGATGAGTCACTAGACTAGTGATGATGGCCCATAATTATTTGAATTGAAGAATTGTTCACATATTCATCTTTTATGTGATAAAACATGGCTGTTTGATATGTTGGGCACTGAATAAAAGTAATTTCATTGTAGACATTTAACTTATTTTAACAATATTTCATAATCAAAATAGTATTTTATTGCTTCAAAAATATTTGTATGTATAAACAAGTATAGGTTTTTAAAGTATGAAAAGTGGCACATAAGTGGCCTTAGTATTCTGGTGCATTTAGACATGGATGCTTGTATGGGTGTTTCTCTTCACATTTATCATTCGAAATGTAGCCTTCATCGAGCTTTGTATAAATTTTCCTTGCCTATCACTTCACATCAAATAGAAAATATTTGAGTAGGCCTTGTTGAACTAATTTGTCTAGTTGAAGATTCCCAATGTTATGGAGGGAATCCTGAAGAGCAAAATAAAATTTGTTACAATTGGTAAAACTCATTCAAGCACACTAAATACTTGTTGTTTAGAGGGTGAGATCTTTTATTTCTATTCTATCCCAATAGAAATGATCTAAATCATGGAATCAGTAATCTAAGTTCTAGTATTAATAGTTATATGAAAGATATATTAGACTTATTTTTTGTAGAGAGTCCATGCCTTCCAAAATAGGATTCATGTTGGCATTTCTTATGAAACTGCAAGTGTCTTTGTTCTTCTTTTAGATTTCTACTACATAGAGCTTATTGTTATGCTATCATGGATTGAGCCATCAATGAACTTCTACCAATAGGTTTGCATGTCTTCTATTTGTAGGTCATGATTTCTATCAACATCAATTCCCTTCTCTTCGTAGGCTATTTTGTGTCCACTCTATGATTGCTTCCCATAGACTGATCTAGTCTACCATTCAAACATGTCAAACTCGCTACCAATAAAATTCTCCAATCCACTCATTATAATATTTTTAAATGATAGCAAGGATTTTCTCATATTCATTGTGGGAAGATGGCTTCAATTTTTTCCTTGAATCTTTACCTCCATACTCATTGACTCTATGATAAACATAGCAACTAATAGGTGCAAGAGATTTAATCAGTGTTCTATTATACAAGTGGCATTGGCCAAGTTGACTTCTCTGATATCAGATGAAGGAGAAAATGTATGATTTGATGATTATTGATGAAAAAATAAATTGTATAAATACATTGCAGAAATAGTTATAAAGCATGTAACTACCAAGCACTATGCTACCCAATTCTTAACCATCTGACTAACATCTAGGATTAGCAATGTATTAAAAAACAACTATGCTAAATTTTTTTATCTAATCAATCAAATATACGATGGGATGAAACTCTAATTTTATTTATAAACATGCACTTTCAATGAGAGTGATATCCTTATATGAAAATATTTGTTCTTGACCTACATGGGGTAATATATGCAAACATCTTTCCTACATGCCAATACAATGAAGCCATTGATATTTATAATAATTGATAAATTATTTTTAAGCCACATATTGTTGCATAAATAGGTTCACATCATAAGCTACTATCAATTTAGTAGCTAATTTGACCATTATTTCACCCAAGCTTATAAGCATGGCCTACCGTGGTTCGTGATCATTGAATTTTGAAATCAATTTTTCTATCCACACTCTATTCACATGCTAATTATAGAGGTATACATCATATTAAAACACATTCATCAAATCACAATGAAAAAGTAAATCTAATAAAATTAGTAATTTTTTTTTTCAATGACAATAATAAATATTTATAATAGACATTACCTCAACAAACCTAAAATAAATAATTTTAGTGTGATTTTCATCTATCATGAAAGCATTTGCTTTCCACTCCAACATGTGATAATGTGTACTGACCACTAGCTTCTACATCCATAAAGTCATGTCTAGAATAGTAGCCATCGACATCAACATCCACACAACAAGAATTCCATTATATATACTATCAAATATAAGTAGTGTGTACTATATGAAATGCATCTCAAAACACAAACATAAGTCTTATACAATAACAAGTGTGAAGTTTCAATTTTGAAATCTACAATTAACTTCTACACATTTATGCCATATGTGTAATTGCTTGAAAGTATACTATTATGTGCATACTTCAACATCCAATGACATTTTTGAGGAATTTAGAGGCCTAAGTCAATTTTTTTTTATTTTTTCCTATTTTTTAAAACTATTCATAAATAAATACATTTTCATTATTTTTAGTGACAAATGTTCAAACATTATCTGCATCACTAGGCTTAAATTTTTATTATGCTTCTTTCATCCTTATTTGAATGTTTTGGATGTCATCATCAACTATGAAATCATCCCCCTCCTTATGACATTTTAATAATTTAAGTTTTTTCATGGACCATGTCATGATATTTTTGGTGAACACATTCAAGAGTTGAGCAAAACAACAACCTCTCCACCTAATCCTTTAACACATCATTAGTGAATGGATCTAGAGTACAATGTCTACTCCTAAATTCATCAATCTCTTTCCCATGGAAGACCATGCCCCACCAATATTTATTTCCCATGTCATTATAGGTAATCAATGCATGTTCTTGCATTTTCATCAACACACATATAGAAAAGTGACATTGGCATCCATGTCATAAATGTTTATGATAATGTCTAATGCTTCTACTAACCTTTATTTGTTTTTAAATGACATAATGTAACATCATATTAGCCCTATAATCCTCATGGCCATACACACACCAATACCTATATAATACATACATAAATTATAATTAATAAAAAAAGAATAATTCCTATTTAAAAAAATATATTACAAGACACAATACCCTCAATATGTATTAGAGAGATATATCAATCCTAACATTTTTAAAGTCATATGGAACATTATTAAATGAACTATCATTGACACATAAGGTATTGTGATACATTGATATCTTACATTTACCATTTAATATGTATTCTATATGCTATATTTGTATGTAGGTAATACTTATTAATTTATGAATAAACAAGGGGCATTGATAAATAATTGGTATTCATAAACAAACAACATTGATAAATACTTAGCATTGATAATCAAGGGGCAATGAAAATAATATGCAAATGTATGAAATAATAGATAATAATTACCAAACATATGTATTGATATGTTGTCCTAAAATCATACAATGTAACAACTTATAAATTCTAAAGGAGCATTTAAGTTTAATAAATTCTTTGTAGAGACTGACACATATGATACTTAACATGGATGATTTACTTGAATTTTTTTTTTTTTTTAAATTTATGTTGTTAATTTACTATCTATGCTAATACTAAATATTTAAAAATTTAAATTGTATTATAGCTTGTTGGCACTCTTAATCGCTTCAGAAATAACAAAGTGAATGCCAAATTGGGGATACTATAAAATGTGCAAAGTGATACTTCTAAAATTTATGCGTAATGTGATTTCATGTTTGATACAAGGACCATCCTTATTAACTTTACATGAAGGAATTGCTTACCAATGGAAACACTTGGTGATGATGCAATCATTATCATCAATCGAGATCTATAGCCATTATTACTATAACCACATTTAATGAGGCATATTAATATCACTTGTAACATTTAAATATCATGGAATTTTTTTTAATTACATCACAATACCTTGTTTCATTTATAAAATTGATTACATATTCTCATGGTAAGTACTCTATAACAAGAGATATCCTTCAATTAATTACTTTTACATGCAATCTCTTGTTCCTTCTTACTCCCCATGAAATGCACAAATATCATATAAATAACAAATATAATGCCAATACCATAAACAAATAAAAATATTTCTTAAAAACTAACACACTTTCCCTAACAAGTCCTCCTAATCTCTTGAATATATTTTTGTATTGGGCATCTAACAATATCTAATCTAGAATCATTGTCACCATTTCTTGGTCATAGTAAAAATAATGGTGTATGTTGTTCATCATTTGTGTTCATCTTTGACCCAAAAAGTTATTAAAGAGACTCAATAACATTGTCTTATAACTACATAAGTTTTGAAATCATGCTAATACCATTAGATGAAGCATCACCAATACTTTATCTAGGCCACCTTGTCTTCACTTTCCCACCCCTAACATTGTGTACATATTTGATCTTCACATCAAAAAATTATCGTACAAGTGACACTCCATATCTATGAAGCATGGCCATATTCTCATATCTTACATAAATATTACAATACATTTGGTCACACATTAATTTAGAATTACTTTTTACAACCACATTCTCTACATTCTGATCATAAATAGTCATAATACTAGGAAGAAGAGCTACATAATATGAACCATTCAATTTTATACCATTAGTAATTAGTTTAGAATCAAAGGTTATCTCTTATTTCTTTGGACCATAATAATAAACACATATTTTAAACATGCATTGTTTGTATCATAGAAAATAGCAATATGCAAGACATATATGTTGTCCATAATCTTATCTTTAAAAAAAATCATTTAGAAAACATAACTATCTTCAAGATTCATATAATCATCTAATTTTAATGAAAATAAATTGACACACCTTAACCTCATAACTTTGACAAGGTTATCATTAGAGAATGTAAGAAAATCAAAAATTGACAATGTGCATGTTTACCATATATTACAATAATAGATTGCATATAAGGCTAACGATGAAAACTATCAAATGGAAAGTAATACTAAAGTATGGGACTCTTTCCATTAGTAACAAGAAATGAAAAATTATAAACAACCATTCATATCACCATTTAAGTGAATAGTTATAGGTTATAACCACCCTCATCATGAGTCAAGTAATAAAATATAGATGCAGCTTTAAAGATAGAAAAGGGTATGTTCCTAAAATTATTCCCAAAGTATCATATAGTTATGTTCAAGAAATCATAAATTTAAGGTTAATGGGTTTCCATGACCTTTATATTATTAACTTGATAGAGTATTAAGAAAAATGAACATAAGAAGTGTTTTGAAAGCTCATATTAAACACTAATATTGTGTTCTAAGTTAAGAGAAACATAACATTGAGAGAAACACAATACTAAGTTATCCACACCCAATGTTAATATTTTCATTACCAACAAGAAATTAAATATTAAAAACATCCATTTATATCACCATTTAAGTAAATAGTTATAACCACCCTCAACATGACCTGATCCATAAAAGATAGATGTAGATTTATTGACAGAACAAGGTAAGATCCTAAAATCATTCTCAAATAAGCATACCATTAAGTTCAAGCAGTTAACATAGAGTCAATGGGTTTCCATGATCCTTCTATTATTAACTTGATTATGTTATCAACAAAAATAAACATAATAATTATTTTAAAAGCCCACAAGAAATGACTATGCATACCCATCCTTTACATTAGCACAATTATCATTGAACAACTGAGGATAATTTTCATATGCCAATAATTATATTATCTTAACTATGTTAGCAAGAAAGAACTAACATGCAAAGTATTAACACATCAAATACAAGGGGGCCATGTATAAAAATAAAATATTATTTTAATTCCTTACATGCATTAGCAAAATGAGTATATCGAATGTGAAATAGAAATTCTACTTTTGAATTACCCTACAAAAATCGATGTCAATTACTACTTGAAACAATATTCACACACCTAAATCTATCCCCTAGAATAGGAAATTCGTATATAGGGCATTATAAAAGTACATTCAAGTATAAAATCAATAGGGTATTAGTAAGTATTATACTAAATGTATCATTAAATGGTTGAATGAATTAATTATTAACTAGGCCATAATTTATTGTATATTTATTATATTGTTGACTGCTTGAAAGAATTAAATAATAGTTAGATCACAATGATTTATTTAGGGTTTAATTTATTAAATAGTTTGCGCAAATAGGATATGTTATATAGAATTAATTGAACAATAATTCATTCGTGATGCCATTTAGTACCTCAAACACAACTCACACTCCTATACTCTACCTCCTAAAATAGGGCATTGACTATAATTTTGACTACTTGAACCCCTAATGGTATTATTATTTGGGAGTTGTTTAAGTATTTTAACATATTATATTAATAAACATGTATCTATATTCTATTATTGGGTTCTTGTTATGCATGGTTATAACTATACTTGACTGTATGTATGCAATGTGGGTAAAATTTCCAAACATTCAAATGCATTTACAATATAAAATTGGAATACAAAGATATAGAGTTCACACACGTTTATATGTATCATATCCAACAATGTTCATGCATTGAACTTGTATGCATTCACTAAAATATGTGTATCATATCCTCATTACACAAAAAATTCAATAAACTATCAGTTGCATGGATGATTATGTCCTAACTAATCATTAATTCAATTAAGCAGTTAACAAAATAGTCAACATAAAACAAACCCAAATGTATTACGCAATGTAAACTGAAACTTCCTTTTGAGATGTTGAATTGATATCATGCTCAAGGGTTAGAGATTTAATAATGTAAATAATGCAATTTGTTGTAGTTAACCAACCTATATAGTAAAATGTCTCCCCAAGGATGCTCCTACGTTTCATGCTTTTATAATCGAAGAATGGCAAATGGGTTTCTGTAGATGTAGAAAATAAATATTGTAATGACAAACAAAAACTAATATACTTTTCAAATAGTAGAAAGGCATGCAAGTAATAAGTTAGCATTGAATAAATATTAGCATTTCTTTTTCAACAAATGTTTGAATTAACCCATAGTATTTGGATTAATTATTGTTATTTTCCTTAACAGTTGTCCTTTTGATTAAGCACTATTGTTTGCCTTAACCATTATTGTTTGTCTTAACATGTTGTTAATGATCATTAGCCTAGCTGTAAGCATTGTATGTTGAGCAATTTGATAGGCCCCACGAACACATCAATCAAAAATATGAATGCACTGGCTAGTTAAGGCATTCCTAAAATTTTGACAATAACAAAATTAAAAATATTATTAAAAAATATATATTGACTATTATTTTTTTTGAAATATATATTATTTTATATTTGAAAAGAAAAAATGCAATATTGTAAAGTGCAAGATGGAGAGTATATCCACATCGAGAACCAAAAAGATGAATGGCTACGTTCCATGCCAAAACTTCTTCTTCATATAACGTATCTTCATTTCTCTCACTTCATGAATATTTGCATTGCGCCTCTCACGTACAATTGTTAGTTTACTACCATGATGGGTGTGGGAGCGAGACATCCAAAAGTTGGAGAATTCAAATTCTATGCCGATGTACCAATAAAACTTTTATCCAGATTATTTTTTGTGGGGTACTTTTTTTTTAGGATTCAAAACATTTAGTAAATTAAAGCTTCCATGGTTTTTTTAGCCTAAAAATACAAGATATTCGATGAATAGATTTGACTTAGCATTTTAACATCTGCCAGGCTACTTAAGGTGCGGGACAAAAGCTTTGAGTGAATTCTCCGGGTTCAGTGTCTGCAGCAACCATTCGTGCATTAATGTTGTATTTAATTTTCAGCACTCTGGGATATGCCCATCGTTACCAGAAATAAAAGCGTACACAGTCCTTGATTCTCAGATATTTGCCATCCTGTAGTAATTTGATAAAGCCTGACATTATAAAAGGAAAAACATTTACAGACATTTTCCATGTGTCGTATAGAATGGAAAATGAGTCCAGGTAATGACATATAAGTAGAGCACAGTAATATATTTGTAATATTAAGCGTGTGACATGGCAGATAGAATTCACTTCGAGAGGACATGAGACGTTATTACGAGGGTTTGTACAAACGTGGGGATTGTACGAAATTCTTATGGTAATAACTAGTCATAGTTAACTACGGATGTGTAGGTAGCACTGGGCTGCCAATTCTGTGGAATAACATTATATGCGGTGAGTGTCTTTCCTGAAGAAAGAGACTTCAACCGGATTGAAAATGGAGCTTTGAGGGGACCCTCATTTAAAGACCAATTCGCACCCCATGACTGTTTCAGTCCTTCCCATATATTTGAGTTTGCCTGCATTAGATCGACCGCTCCCAGATCTCCATCTCCATCCTCATACTCCACAAGCACAGAGAACCAATGATCAGTCGACCCTTCATTCACGTGAAATGCAATCTTCTTGCCCGGATACTCGCAAGACACCCTGAAAAAATAAAAACCAAATCATAAAAAAAAATATATCCGAAGACATTGAATTGAAGCAATCAATAAATACATTTGTTGAGAAATACCGTCTGAATAAGATAGGCACAACGCCTGCATTACGAAGATCGGAAGCTCTGGTTGGAGCGACTGCCATGTCCGAGAAGGCAGTGCCACTCAGATCAAAGTGGTTTTTACCATAGGAAGATGAGCAACCTGGGCATTCATCCGTAATCACTACAGTAACCGGTGTTTGTGAGCATACATCCTTCTTGCTGCATTTTACCTGGAACCATATTGCTAAATCAGATTAACTCAACGACTACAATCTATAAGTGATATGGAATATTTACAAATAGTATACCTGATAACATTCTCCGCAGCCTTCACCTCCTTTGAATAGGTCTGGACTTCCTGCGGCTATCCTTGACCCAAAGGGCAATGTCTTGACAAGGCTACCGTATCCACACGCTCCACCTGTATTTATCACAATTAAGGTGTTAGTATGCTTTGAATTAGCTTACAGAGAGTGGAACTATTATCACAGAATAGAATATTACCATCGCTTCCATCTCCATCTGGACTGCCATACCATGTAGCACTAGCTTCCTGCCAATCCGCCTCTTGTTCCAAATTATATTTGGCTTGGAAACCCAAAACAACGTAAAAACTTGCCGTTATCAAAACCATCACATACAAACAACCAATTGCCATACTTACCGGAAAATAATACTAAACTAGAATATGCTGCTAAATGCATAGAAGTGCTGTGGACAAGTAAAGGAAGCGCTCTACTTTTATAAGCACAGATTAGGAGAGGTGGTAGGGAATAGTCTTCAGTCCCAGTAAACTGTCCACTGTTTTTAACGATTTAAGGCTTTTCTCATCTTAAAAACAAATTTTGAAAAAAGTTGTATCAAAACATTTACCTTGGATGGCATTTAAGGCTTTCCTTATATCAAAATGGATTTTTTCTTTTTTAAAAATGTTCAAGAACGTTTACCGATGCATGTATGCCATGACATTCTTTAATTGACAAAGATTAAACAATTGTTTTCAATATATAAATTACTTTAATTAAATATAATAATATTAAATCGAATAATTTTAAGAGTTATATATTAAATTTTATAATTAATTTCTTAAATATGTAAGTTTTAAAGTGAAAGGTCATTTTTAAATTAATGATAATAAGTATTTAATCATAATTTAAACATTAAATTTTATGATCTCTGTTTAATATATAAATATATTTTATAATTTTAATTATTAATTGTAATAATATGTTTTATGGATTTTTTTTTTAACTTTCTAAATATAAATAAAATTTAGTTTCATAATAATATTATATCAATATTATTTATTTGATATATGAATATATTTTTTAATTTCAATGTCTTATTTCAACTTTAATGTCTTCTTTTAATTATTAATTGTATTAATATATTTTATGGACATTCATCTTAACTTTCTTAATATAAATTAAAAAAAATTATTTAATAGTAATATTATATCAATATTAATTTATTTTTTTAATCCAAACAATCATAAAAAATATATTATTAAAATAATAATAAAATCTTATAAAAAAACAATACTATAAATTAATTAAAAAATCAAAAACATATCTCAATTTTATTAATAATAATCTTAAAAAAAACACTGATTATTTCTTCTTATTGAAATTGATATGTTTACTCCCCTATTAAAGGACCCACATAAGCACTCTATATTCAATAAAGGACCCACATTAGCACTCTATATTTCATAAGGTCCTTTGTCAAACTTTTTTCTTTTGTTTTTACTATATATTTTCTTATCAGGTTGTGCCGTAAAGTAGGATTAATTATAGTTGATGGGACAGATTTGAGACATACGCAAAGTTTTCTCAAATTTAGCAGGCCAACGTAGTTGAATTATACGCACTCTGAAAGAGAAAGTATTGACAAAAGTTTAGTTGATAATCATGATTTATGGAAGGGCACATGGCTACATGGAACAAAATCTACGTTATTTATACATAATCAGCGTGAAGGCGACTAGGTGCATCCTATTACTCTTAATAAATTTCACTCTTTAAATCAAGTGTGTTCAGGTAGAGAAATAATCTATAACAACATGTTTAAGATAATAATTAATTAAATAGAAAATCTACCAATTATGTGTCTTGAGAGGGCGTGGGGGCCGGAAGGGACGAAATAAATTTATTTAGTTTTAGATTTAGTTTTACTTAAAATTATTGATTTTTTTGGATTTGAATAGATAAATTATTCGAAATATTTATAAAACGATAAAGTACAAAATTATATTAAAATTTTTAAATGATAGGTATAAAGTTCCTCAAATTAAGGAGGAATGATTCATCAAAAAATAGAGTCACGATTTAAAAAGGATGAAAATTTTGAACCATAAAAAATGAAATATAAAATATTCTTAATATACATTTCATTATGTAAATTGAAAACTTTTCATTTGTTTAAATAAAAAGTTGATAGCCTTTATAAACGATAATATTTTACATAATGAAAACATCTTATTTCTTTTTAAAAAAGGTTGATAAGCCTTACAAAAACCTAATATTTTTGAAAAATATATTGTTACCTAACTAAAGGAGAGTTGAAATTCTAATGACATAAATGTTATTCAAAAATTTTAATAAACATTTTATTTGTTAAAAAAAAATGGATTTCCAATTGCTATTCCATTTCACAATAGTTTTTACAAGTTTTGTTTCATTATCTTTATATATAATCTCACTAACAAAGTCATGAATACAAATACTTACATAAGATTGTTGTTTTTTAAATAATTATATATTTAATATATTTTTTAAAAAAAAACATTGTCTTTTATTTCATTATATTTGTTTGTATAAATAATACAATATTGATTGTTTAATTACAATTACATTTAAAAACAAACTACAAAATAGAAAATTTTGTTTTTTATACCAAATAAATGTTTGAAAAGGTTTACTTGTTAAATGCATTAGATAGTGTATAATATTTAGAATATTTTTAACATATTTTTAACTTATAATTATGTTGTTTATCCTATGTTTTGTTCAGATTTAGTTTGTTCATCCAATATGAGAAATATCATGATGTACTATTTAATGCTTATAAATATATGGCATTTATATATAACTAAATCTTATATTAATAGTGTCTAGATTATCGTATATTCACCATGCATCACTGGCACATGAAAGCATGGTTCTAACCTATCATTATGTCACACCTAGATGTTGTCTTATATGTTTGATCCTTCCATTCTACTATTACACACCTACATAAACCTCATTCTCTACTTCAAACATACATACCAACCTATATAGGCATCCCTATATCTTCAGTTTAATCTTCATATGCACAAGTCATTAACACTAAACTAAGTCAGTATCGCTAGTTGGTACTAATGTGTACCTCCCATTATATACCTCCTCCCAAAATGACTACTTTTAAAAATCAAATATATCCTTAGGATTGGTCCATCTACCTAGCATGTTAGTGTGATGATAAATTACCAAATTGGATTCATATATACAAAAATTAAGTCATCACTTGATAGGGGACTAGGCACTTATTTGATATACATCAATATACTACTACACATTGATAAAATCTATGTTATTCTTCAAAAGTTAAAAATTAATCATTAAGAGCATCCATAATCTAGGCTTGAAGCATACCAAATCCAATTCAAATCAATTTTTATAAAAATTGAAGATAAATCATTACATGCCTTTATATATTAAAATAGCAAAATTACATAATCACATTATGTGGGAGAAATATATTTGGCTTGGTTTACATCTTTTTGGTATCAAATATGTAGTAAAAATTAAATCATCAACATGGGTGAGTGTGGTTATCTCAAGCCATTACACATTATGTGTTTATGTAAAAGTTTAGCCCTTGTAAGCACACATAGGGTTTTGTGGTGAAAAATGTTGATTTATGGAGTTGCATGCAGCATTAGGATTGGACACTGAACATATGGAGATTTCATAAATAGGTGAAGTTGATTTTAATTTTCCAGACCCATATTTTGACATATTACACTACTGACCCCAAGTCTCATTCAATAGTCAATTCTAACCTATATTTGACACAAACAACTATTAATAGACACAAGCATGTATCTTAAAGTAAATAAATCACATGTATGCTTCTATCTTTTTATCACTATTAGAACATAGTCATAGTCAGAGATTTAAAAAAACTACGAACGTGTCCCTTTGTTATACATACTATCTTTATCATGTGCCACTTATAAATTAATTATAATTAATTTTATTATTTTACATTCAAATACATGTTTTAATTCCATATATCTATATGAACTCACAAACTAGTATCTATCTTATTAGGTTTTCTAAAACTAAATGAGGGTAAAATGTATTGGTGAACCTACACATTGTTTAAATAATCTCAATTCCCTGGGTTTCCCTTATGATTTTTGTGCTCATCCTAATTTTTCACTGTGTAACATTTCACAGAATTTGATGATGATATAAGGACCTCCACACAAAAAATATGGTTAGACCTAGTATTTTCCCTCTTTTATTCATTTTTGTTATTTACTGATCTTCAACTATTATTAAATTTACAAATTTTACATTCATTTCATCAAAACCTTAAATTCTTTTGTGACATAAAGAAATTATTATTTTGGTTCTAAAAACCATCGTATAGGTTACAGAAGCATTGTAATGATTTCATCAACTACCTTGATGGTTGCATAATTGTCTCTTATATAAAGGGGTGATTTACCACTATTTTTTGTTTTTAAAACTCATTCCTAGGACATGCATTTTGATGTGTTTCACTTAATCTAGCTCATGGGTTTCATCATGCATTCTACTACACTTGCCTTAATAATGTTCTATTTCACTCCTTGTCATGTCTAATCTAATTTAAGCTAACTCTAGGTTAAATTTGAAGCAATCTCTCATCAATCTTTGCTTCATTCCTAGATACAATTTCTTCTATTTTATTAAATTATTTTTTCTTGAATTGAATTCTAGATCCATAAATTGCATTAAGATTTGAGCATACATGTTTTATAATGATATAGTTTGTATTATTTATATTCTTGAATAAATAAACCCATGTTCCATACTAAGCTTCTAATTAATGATTTAAGCAAGAGGAAAAATTTTAGGAGTTGTCAATACACAGTTATATTACCCATGAGGAGCCAAACATAGTCCAACTAGCTTCTTTTCTTAAATTTGTGAGTGTCTCTTCCTTAGCTTTATGTTCCCCTTATTGTATAATTCTCAGATCGTTATTGAGAATATATATATATATATATATATATATATATATATATATATATATATATATATATATATATATATATATATATATATATATATATATATATATATATATATATATATATATATATATATATATATATATATATATATGTGTGTGTGTGTAGTTAGTTAGTTAGTTAGTTTGTTAGTTAGTTAGTTAGTTAGAAGCTTGAAGATCAATTAATATTAGTATTATGTCGATGTATTCTTCTCCAATTGTCCTATATTTTTGTCAAGTTGGTGGATTTATGTATTTATTTTATTAAGGTTAAAGAGAAATTTCTTTGAAAAGGAATCTACCCTTGTAACAAGGAGAGATATATAAAACATTAAGAAATCCATGAAGCTCCTCTACCTATGAAAAATAAAACTTATTTTAGACAAGTTATGACTATGTTGTGACTAATTTTTAATTTATTTTTGGTAGTTTATTTGTTATAATAAATTATTCGATTGTTATATCTATCTTGAATATATAAAATTAATACATTAAAAAAAAAATCATCTTTCATAATATTTGCATTTAAAACTATTCAAATCCTTTGTAATTTCATTTACATAGAGTAGATTTGAAAGCACCATATCTCACATTTTAAATTTATAGTTAGGGAGAGAACTTTTTTTTTTAAAACCATCAATATATTTTAATTTAATTTCTAGTATACACATACTCACATACAAGAATAAACAATAACCTTCACATCCACCTGCATAGAAAACCCCAAATACACAAAGTAAAGAATTACATTTAGAATAATACTCTCTTATTGAATGATAGAAAAAGTAATTCCAAACAAAAACATAGTCACAAATATGAAAATTTTGCTTTCATATTAAATAATTTTGCATATAAAAAAAACCAAAAGAAAAAATACTACATCTAGTATTTCATTAAAAAGGAGACTTTTAATTCATAAATTTTATGAAGTGTAAAACAAATATCAAATATAGATTTAGTTTAAATTTCAATATCTATACTTTCAAAACCTTCATTCATATTTCATTACATTTAACATTAAATTTTTGTTTCATTTATAGTGCAAGCTTTTTTAAATTTATATGATTTCTAAAATCATTACATACATAAAAATGTTAGAAAATGCATATATTAGTTTTGATTTTAGATTCATTCATACTTTCATAACCAATACTTATAAAAAGACTAAAATTAATAAGATTTACTTTACTTACTATTAATCACATTCATTTTAAATAATAACATACTTCGTTTTATCATTTCAAAAGACTTTCTCAATACAAACAAACAAATGAAACATTACTAAACAAAACATTCAATTTCAAAATTAGAAAGCATATAATTTTAGACTGTAAATAAAATGAATGATACACATCAAAATATAAAACAACACTAAGCATACAACAAATTCATAAACCTAAAATGGACATTTCCTCTCTCTTTAATGATGCTTCTTAAACAAGCTCATTTGCATAAAGTAAGTATAATTCTATGATTATTAATCTATGTGCCAATAAACAATATTCAAAGAAACATATACTCAAAGTTATAGATACAAGTGTTTCACTCTACTCCCTTGCTTGAATTTATAAGTTAGTTAAATTCTCTAGACAATCAAACCATATTGACAAGATCTAAAATAGTTAAATAAATCACCATGATTACAAAGCCTGCAACCTTTGAATTTAACTTTTCCTTTCATCCTCGAATCTAATTTCATTATATTCATAGATGACGTTGTATGTGAAAGCCCAATTTGCTTTTTTTAATAAGATTCCTAGTTTTATTTGATCACATTCCAACCCATTCCCAAAACTTAATATATACCAATAATTTTACTACTTAGATATCCTAAATTTTGGGTATTCCTTGGACTTTGTTGCGTCATATTTTTTTACCATTAGTGACAATTTTGATGTAGATAATATATTTTGGTACAAGAAAAAACATCCTCTACCACTCATTGGTCAAAAACTTATGTGGTAGTTCATATAAACCATTGATCCCTTCTATCTATTCTAGATCAACCATATAAATAAAACCAAACAACTCAACCAGTCTTATAAACCTCCCATCACCTTATCTCTTAAATGGTTGAGTTAACTTGACCTTTGTTTGATGTGAAGTCACTATTCATAGTCAATATTGTTTGGAATAAAGTCTTGATAATACATGGTATATCAATGAATTATATCTTACAATGAAAGTAAATAATGTGAAAAATAGGCTAGATAAAAATAAATACAATCAAGAGGACACATTACAAAGAGATTACATGGAAACCTTGAAACTTTCAAGGATAAAACATAGGAAAAATGGCAGATCCATACTTCATTAAATCATATCATAAAACTCCCTTCTACAACAACTCCTCCATACCAAGTTCTTCAGTGCTTACAAATAAAACACTTAATGCTTCCACCTAAAGCATTTAGGTTGTGAACCAAGCTAAAGTAGCCTACATAATCCAGAATCCAAGCATGCAATCTCAAGACTTATATAGATTCACTAATTAGATAAATTACAATAAGAGACTTAATTCATATTTGTACATTTTATAACATGAGAGAGAGGGGAGAGAAAATTAATAGTCGTATTAAAGAAATTTTACCCACACATGAGTGGGGCATCATGTGATCTCCATAATGGTGGTGGTGTTATCTCCATGTGTCAAAAGTATTCAAGGCATCTAAAATTTAGACAGGAACATGTGCCACCTCTATGTGGCTCCAAAAACATTATCTCCCACACATATGTGATGTTAATCTGCTATAGTATCTTTCTTGTCTTCATTCTCCATGTGACCAGATGAGTACAAAAGATGTTTGTAATCACCTTTTAAATCTCTTAACACATGGGAATTATGGGGTCCCTTAGAAATTTTATCCACACCAACTCTTTTGTATTGTACACTATGTGACACCACCCACATGACTACCAAGGACAAACCCATGTGCCTTGTTGGAGTGTTATGACCTGCTCCCATCAAATCAACCTAATCCCTCATAAGATACCTTCTATGGGCCCCTATCACATCACCAATAAGCCACATCACTCACAAGCAACATTAATAACCATGCACATCACCATGAATAATGCCTATGAATAGTGATTCTTGAATAGTAACTATGAATAGTAACTTCACATCCTAACATTCTCCCACTTGATGTCAATATACATATCCTTTTACTACACATGAGTATTCTACAACCAGTTATTCATCCATGCCCTATGCTACCCTGACACAAACTTCGTATAAGTTTTCTTCCACTACTAAAAATTCTATATCCTAACTAGCTTTGTCTACATTTACTCTTCCATAGCTTAATACAAAACTGAAGTGACTCTTAACTTCTCCACACCATAAACCAATCTTCCAATTAGGATTCTTCCATGAACAGTCTCACAACTCATACTACTTGGGAATATTAGGTGTATTGCTCACCATAAGATTATTAGGATTCTTACTTCTAATGAATCTAACACATAGGACACAACATGTCTTCTCATCCTCTAGAACACTTTTGGGAAGACAACTCAAAATGAGATAAGTGGGGTACTTCCTTTTTCTCTCATCCTTGTGCATCTCTATCCTTGGTTCACTTCACCATACCATCTTCATTTCATGTGTTCCAACTAAGCCATCAAAATAGTGGTCATGTTGGGCCTATAACTAACATGCCACAAAACATATAGGCTCTCCATTAAGGTACTAAAATTGATGAACTACATGTGAGACTTCTACACCAACCTATATAGTTATTTCAATGTAAACTAGCAACACCTTTGCCTTGTATAATTGTTTATTTATCTCTCCCTAAGAGAGATCACCGTATATGAATCATCATAGTCCAACTCCTTGAACAACAACTAGTCTACATAGCACTTTTGATAGGTGTGAAGATATAAGATGTCATAGAAGTCAAAACTAGACTTCTCCACATAGCCTCTAGGCTATCAACATGATACAAGTGGACAAATAACAACTCTAAGGAAGTTGTCATGCTACTTGATGTATCACTACACCTCTAAAGTTTTTGATCTAGCATATAAAATGCACCCTACCATATCAAAGGATTCTAAAACACCAACTAATGTGCCTACATTTTATTCCATGCATCAATTTACCTTGCCAATAACCACAACCATATACACAACACTCCAAAAATTTGATTCATATGTTCAACATTGGACTTTTCCTTTTGGGAACACTCGGTCTCACTTACTCATATGCATCTTCTTCAACTACTTCAAAATAGGTACATCTTTAAGTTTCTCTATACTTCCTTCCTTTGCATTGATTTTTCTTCTTTTACAACATCTCAGCTAACAACATATGGTCAATAAAATACCACATAAAAACACCTTTTGTTTATTTCCAAGAACCATAATAAATTCACCACCTTGTCTTTACCTCCTCCCAAGGAGCCTAGTTTGCTTCTGAATTTGTAGAGTTGCTTCTTCACCAATAGGAACACTATGTAGGTTGTTAACTTGTCTAGAAAATAATTTTTAGCTTTCTCCTTCAACTCATCTATATTCTCCTCCTTAACTACATGAATGTATTAAGATCTTCACTAGGACATACTCCACCTTACTCCATAGAGATATACCTAGCAAAATAATAGACATTTATTTCTTCTTTGATCTCAACTCAATCTCTCCTCTCATAGTAGCTTTACTTTGCACATAATCATCTAACAAAAAAAAACTCACACACATGGAGTTTTTCACCATGTATCTAATACCATATGTTATATCCATGCATTGATAGATTTAAAAATAAAGCTCTGATACCAGATATTAGGAATAAAGTCATGATAATACATGTTAAATCAATTAAGTATATCTTATAGTGTAAGTAAATAATTTTGAAAATAAGATACACAAAACATAAATAAGCAAGGGGACACATTACATAGATATTAAATGAAAACCTTTCAAAGTGCAAGGGAAAACCATGGGTAAAATGGAAGCTTACAAACATCATTAAATCATAACATCAATCTTTCTTCTACAATATCTCCTCCATATCAATTCCTTCAACACTTCTATACAAAGCAGTTAATGTTTCCACTTGAAGTAATCAAGTTGTGAACTAAATACAAACTAGCCTACAAGATCTAACCTCCAAGCATGTAATCCCAAGGCTTATATGGATCCTTTAATAGGATAAATTACAATGAGAGAGATAATTCATATTTATGCATTTTATAGCATGAGAGAGAGAGGGGAGAGAGAATAAATAGTTTCCCCAAATAATTTTGACCCACACATGAGTGGGGTGTCATGTCATCTCCATAATGGTGTTGGTGTTGTCTTCATGTGCAAAAATTCTTCAAGTCATCTTCACTTTAGATAACAACATGTGGCACCTCCATGTGGCTTCAAAAACATTGTCTCCCACACACATGTGAGGTCAATCTGCTATAGTATCTTTCTTTTCTTCATTATCCATGTGACCACATGAGTCCAAAATATGATTGTAATAACCTTTTAACTCTTTCCACATATGGGAATCATGGGGTCCCTTACAAATTTAACCCACATAAACCCTTTTTTATGTTTCACCATGTGACACCACACATGTGACTATCAAGGACAAACCCACGTGCCTTGGTAGTGTGTTATGACCCACTCCTATCATATCAACCTAATCACTCATCAGATACTTTCCATGATCCCCTATCACATCACCAATCATCCATATCACTCACAATCCACATCACTAACCATACACATCACCAACATGCCACATCAACATGAATAGTGATTCATGAATAATGACTTTACATGCTAAAAAATATTCATGAATCACTATTCATAGTCACTATTCATGGTGATGTTGCATGTTGGTAATGTGGATGGTTAGTGATATGGTTGATTGGTGATGTGGTAGTGCCCATGGATGGTCTCTCACATGTGATTAGGTTTATGTGATGGGAGTGAGGTTTCATACTCCATCAAGGCACATGGATTTTTTCTTGGTAGTCCCATGGTTTTTGTTTTGAGGTGAAAAAGTCAAGAGGTCAAGTTTGGGGTGCCATATGTGGTTGCTCCAAGATTCCACATGTTTGGATAATGTTAAAATGTGATTGTAACAAATTTTGGACTTTGTGTTCACATGGAAAGAATAAGATAGAATACCATCATTGTTGATTTACCTCACATGTGTGATTAGGGTGCCATATTTGGAAGAACATGGAGGTAGATGGATTGTGTTTAAAGTAGTGAAAATACATTATTAACCCTTAGATAAGAATATAAAAAGAACACTATTGATAATTTAGACTCACTTTTGGAATTAGGGTGCAGGTTTTATAGCCACATGGAGGTGGCACATATTCTTGTCTAATGAGGATCTCCTTTTGATTACTTTTGGCACATGAGGATAACCACCATTATTGAGGATCATTGTTCACCAAAGTGTGGTGAATTTTTTTGGGGTCACTTGTCGTTACTCTCTCTTTCTCTTTTTATCTCTTATTATAAATGCATAAATATGCATGAGTTCTCCCTTTTTAATTCATTTAGTTAGTGGATCCATGCAAGCTATGCTTGCATGCTTGATGGTTATATCCTAAAAGCTATGTTATTCTTGGTTAACAGCATAAATGTTTCATGATTAAGCATTGAGTTTTTGGTTATTGTCACTATAAGGAGTTCCTACAAGATTTTTGTAGAAGAGATTGATGTTGTTAATAATAATATTTGAAGCTATCATTTACCCCATGGTTTTTACTTGCACATTGCAAGTTTTTCTATTTACATATTGTGTAATATGTTCCCTCTCATCTCATGTTTTGTAGATTATTTTATTTCACATTATTTAATTACATTTTAGGATATAGCTTATTAATCTTAACATGCAATATCAGATCTATTTTATTCCTAACAATTGGTATCAAAGCCATGATGAAAAACTCCATGTGTGAGTGCTTTCAGTTGTTGAATAATTTTGTGCAAGTGGAAGATACTATGATAGGAAGAGAGACCAAGTTCAAGAGAGAAAAAAGATATATAGCAGGTAGTTATCTCTATGGAGATATGGAGGATCTCTTATTGAAGATCATGTTCTCTTCACGTTGATGAGGAGAATCCTATAGATGAGTAGAGGAGGAAGATGAAAAAGCTTTGCCAGATAAGTTAATAGCCTACATAGTGTTCTTATTGAAAATGAAGAAATTATACAACTTTAGGAAGAAGCTAGTCTCCTTTGGATGAGGTTGAGGATAAGGCATGACCTTGTTATGATTCTTGAAAACAAATATGAAGGGTTATATGATGTGGTATCCTAATTACCACATGTTAGTTGAGATTTTATTAGAAATAAAAATACATGCAAAGGAAGGAGGTATAGAGAAACCTAAATATATACATGTTTTAAAGTAGTTGAGGATGAGGAAGGTGAATATGTAGATGAAAAAGAGAGATTTAATGTTCCTGGAAAGAGAAGGACATGTGTTTGGACATGAAAAAGAGTAGTGATGCATTTTGGATTCATTTTTGAAGCTTGAAAACTTGGTAGGTACATCAATACACTAAGTATCATGAAAACTTAACTAGAGTTGTGATTAGTCCCGTTGTGTCATGTTTGGTATGATTGATAGTTGAAGGCTACATAAATAAGATAAAATAAGAATGGGTGTTCTCAAAATGAGAAGGCCAATATTAACCATATAACTCAGGGTGCTAGAATGTTCTACATATAGTTGTGGTGTTGGCGAAATAGACCGATGGATGGAGTAACATTAGAGGCACTTGAATTGATGTTTTGGAAACATTTGGTAGATTAGGATGCATAGTGATACATCAAGTAGTGTGACAACTTCCCAAGAGCTATGATGGGTCTAGTGAACTTATGCCATTTTGATAGCTTTTAAGGCTATGTTAAGAAGTCTAGTTTTGACATATGTGAGATTTTATCTTCTCACTACTATCAAGAATGTTACATGTAATTTTTATTTTTCAAGGAGTTGGATCAATTTTATTCTTACATGTGGATCTCTCTTAGGAGAGATAGATACAAGGATGAGGCAAAAGGTTTCTAGTTTGCATATTATATAAATCACTGTATGAGTTTCTAGTAGATGTGGTGAGGGAGTATAGGATACTTAGTACATTCATGGAGAGCCAAAGTGCTTTAATGGAGAGCCAAAGTGTTTTATATATTTTTCTTCTATGTTTTATTGACATGTTATATATAGGCCTCAACATGATCACTATTTTGATGGTGCATTAACTAGGTTGTGATGAAGGTAGTTGGAGGAGTAAAGGAAGGATGGAGATGTATAAGGATATGAGAGCAATGAATTACCCCACTTCTTACATTTTGATTTATCTTATGAAGATTTATCTATGTTGTGGAATAGTTTGATTCACTTTAGGTGGTGTAATATACTATGTAGGAGTAGATGTTGACAAAGCTGGTCAAGGCAAAAAAGCTTTAGTAGTGCAATAAAACTTCTACTAGGTTTATGTTAGGGAAGAAGAGGGCATGTTTTGGAGCTAGATGGAAGAATACTTAGGTATAGTAAAATACTATATATATTAAATTCAATTGGGAGTATGTTAGGTGTGAAGTCACTATTCATGGTGATGTGTCATACTAGTGATGTGGATGTTTCGTGATGTTGTTGGTTGGTAATGTGATAAGGTAGATGGAGGGTCTCTTGTATGTGATAGGTTGATGTGATGGGATTGGGTCATAACACTCCAACAAGGACATGGGTATTATCTTGAGGTGAAAAAGTCAAGAAGTCAAGTGTGGGGAACCACATGTGGTGTCTCTAATATTCCACATGTTTGGGGAAAGTTAAAAAGTGATTGAAACACCTTTTAGACCTTGTGTGCACATGGGAAGAAGAAGACAAAATATCATTTTTGTTTATTTACCTCACATGTGTGTGTGTGGAGACATCTTTGTAAGCACATGGATGTGGATGTATTTTGTCTAAAGTAAAGCATCTACTTTATTGATCCTAGGAGATGAAGATAATAATAACACTATTGAGTGTTTCAACTAACTTATGGAAGTGGGCTGCATGTTTTGGAGCCATATGGAGGTGGAACATGTTCCTATCTAAATGAGGGTCTCCCTTTGATGACTTTTAGAACATGATGATAACCACCATTTCTTAGGAACAATAGTCACCCAAGTGTGGCACATTTATTTTGGGTCACATGTTGTTACTCTCTCTCTCTCTCTCTCTCTCTCTCTCTCTCTCTCTCTCTCTCTCTCTCTCTCTCTCTCTCTCTCTCTCTCTCTCTCTCTCTCTCTCTCTCTCTCTCTATTTTTGTTAATTTATAAATATGCATGAGATCTCCATTTATAATTCATCCAGTTAGTATATTCATGCAATCCTATGCTAGTATGCTAGGATATTGGATCCTAAAGGCTATGTTATGCTTGGTTCATAAAATTAATGCTTCAGGAGTAAGCATTGAGTGATTGGTTGTTATCATTGTAAGGAGTTACTAGAGGATATGTGTGGAAGAGACTGATGTTGTTAATAATAATTTTTGAAACTACCATTTTCCCCATGGCTTTTACTTGTACATTGCAAGGTTTTCCACATAAATATTATGCAATGTGTTCCCTCTTGTCTCATATTTTTTATTTTGTTTTAGTTTGCATTATTTACTTGAACTATAGGATATAGCTTATTAAGCTTAACATATAGCTTGAGATCTATTTTATTCCTAAAAACCTTGGGAATTTGAATTTAAAAATGATAAAATATGTATTTTTAGGTGTAAAAGTATGGTGAACCCAAAGTAAAATGTTTCTCCTTTTTTGTGTGTCCCTTTTAATTGTTTCCTCCGCCTTTTATCCTCTTTTATTTCTTTTTTGGGTGTCTGTACACTCCTAGAATATGTATGGACATGATTTTGATAGGACCTCTGACCATGAGAATTATATAATATGTCTTCACCCACTTCATAAACCTTAATTTTTTAATTGGGGTAACACATGCTATCAAAACAAGGAAAACTAGTCTCCATTTTACATCTCTTCTTCCTCTACATTACAAACCAAATATTAGGTGGTTAGTCAAGACTAAATATATGCATCAAATACTTCTTATATATAATGTCACTCAAATTCCATAAATATTACCATTATAGGATGTATATACCTTCTAATTATGACTAGACCTCATGTCAATCTAAAAATACCTAAAATTTAAAATATAGTTAGATTCAATTAGTGCAATCAAAGGATTCATCTATTATAGTATGAGGTGATTATATTTAAACTAATCCCACCTCATTAAAATAATGATCAAACCCTTTTCACTTAACCTTAGAAATTCGTGATGAATCCTTAAGTTCCATTTATCTTAAACCAACTTATTTAGATCTACCAATTTATCCCTGTAGAGACTCACATGATAGAGATTCCCAAACCCACCACCAATGTGTTGAATTAATATTTTGGAGATAAAACAATATATTCTTCAATATACTCCTTTTAACTAAGGGATGACCTCAAATCCCAATAATCAAAATTATTTCTAATTTATTCCATTTAGGAAACATATTTCAAACCACCACAGTATTACACACTTCTCTTTTCACTGAATATGCACCAATTCCAAACCCTATGGGTATTCTTACTTTTGAAGTTCCCAATTATGTGGAAGCAAACAATACCCAACCAAATAAACCTTCTAATCATGTTCCCATTTTTGGTTATTTATCTTATGTTATCCTAGATAATATGGCATATAACATGCCACCATTCATGTCTCTTGCTAATTATGTGTCATCTAGTACACCAACCACATATATTCCACCCATATAGGTTCTAGTTACCTCACTTAGTCCCAATACTCTAAATTAATAGTCTCACATGTTTTCCAAGTCCAGATGACTATTGTATAGCATACAATACTATATCTACTCATGTAACATCTCTCAACCCTAGCAGGTTTTTAACCACTTTTTATCCAACACATCTTCCCCAAGCTTATTTTAGTACACATTTAGTGTCTTTTATAACAATTGGATATCATGTTATATACCTAAATTAACACATTTATCTAAAATTTTATGGGTTATCTTTCCATATCCCTTGATTAAACTCCCTAAATATGATAAGGAAGAATATCCAAATGCACGTGATAAGGCATATGTTACAACCATTAGATAGATTATGCCTTGGTATTTAGTAATCTCTAGAATATTTCTAAATACACTTGAAGGAATTTCCATATACTTTTATTAATACCTTTGCATGTCTTCTATCTAATCCTTCTTCCAACTTATGTCTTAAATTATAAATTTTTTTGACATGAATAAGTTGATTGGAACTGGCATACAAGAGTTCCAACAAATTAATAAAGAAACTAAGATTTAGCTTCCCACTTTATTTCAATATGGTTTCTATTACACTATTCCTCTACTGTTGGTCCTCACATGGATTAAAGGGAGTCATGTGATAGTTTCTTACACTATCTAAAAAAGTGAACTAGAGAAGATGGTCTGAAATTTCCATACAAATATTGTGATTAAGTGTTACAATATGTACTTAGAATAGACCACATGGACATAGAGATTGGACATAGAATTTATGCATGAAATAATTGAATTATGACCCATTACAAAAATATTGGGGGTTGTTAAATTAAAAAAAAACTGAAATAATGAAGTTCCCAAGATTTTGAACCATAAATGTAATACAACCACAAATGGTGTGACAGACCAAGCAAAATTGGAAAATGTTGTGAACAAAAATCAAAATCAAGTCATGAAAAATAATACTAACAATACAAATGGATGTATCATAAATCCAAAGCCTTTCCCTATGGTTCACATAGTATATTTTAACTATCCATTATGTGATGACCATCAATATCATAATGAGTATCAAATTACTACCAAAATGCTAACCAAAAAAAAAAAAACTTAATTCCAAAACCAATGTGTCTATCAAAAACATTTTACCAAAGGTTTATTAGAAAAATTCACAACAAAATACCAATGGATTATGATCCTAATGCTTATTTTATTTTTCATAAGATCATTAGTTTGGTTACTCACACATGTTGGGAATATAATAATCTCATCTAATAACTCCTTGAGGACCAATGATATCCATTTTTATGCATGTTATTTAGAAATGTAAATTTAAATCCCAAACCTTCATTGATAATTTCTATGGTGCCTCAAAAAACAAACTTGTAAATTTACCAAAACATATTTCCTAATCATCACCAATACGTTAGTTAAAATTATCTACAATAAAATCCTATCAAGTAGCTCTTGACAGCTGTAAAATAAGATGTTGAAGCCTAGAAATGTACACAAAATAATCATGACATGGCCCCTCAACTAGGACCTCAATTAATGAGTAAGATGATATGTGTCTTTGAGTTATAAATAGATAAGGATGATAACAACATCACTCGTACATAGTATTATAATCCACAAAATCTCCATCTTCTAAGCTTATTAGAGGATGACATTGAAATCATCCCCAAAGTCATGGGTAACTATGACCTTGTTTCCAGCCTCACATATAAATTTTCTCACGTTTCCTTTTTGTTCCTTCTCAATAATTATCCTCCCCATCATGTGGAGTTACTTAGACCCTTAGTTCATGTAAATTTATATAGCATTACACCCCATACACAAGCCTAGCCAAATAATATAGATTTAGACATGTATCCTCCTGGGCAAGATTCCATGGACAATTGTTATATTTTGATGTTATGTACCTACCTATAGACATGGAGAGGGATAGGAGAGGATATCTTACATTATAATTATAGGTTTATATTTATAATAATTATTCCAAAATATAAATGGCCTATGATGAGGTTTTTATAAATATAATTCCTTTCGCTTTTCTCAGAAAATTTGACTATGGAAAAACCAACTATTCAATGACTAGGAACACATTATTGTTTGAGTGTTTTTGGATTTTGTACAAGGGTAAAAGGGGTAGAATATTCTAATCAAATGGATGAATAAAATTTTCATAAATCGTGACAAAATAATTTAGATAACACAATATACTGAATCTATAAAATTATAAAATATAAAAATTATAATTTTTGATATTATGATAAATCAATAAAAAAATAGATAATATTTAGATGGTTTTTAGATGCATAGGTAGATATGAGATTTATAGTTGTAATAATACGTATATTGATACATAAAATCTTTTCATCCTATTTTAGAAATATCATTTTTTGGAGGCTTGGACACTTCTATCGACATGTGGACACTAGTGTCAACACTTCTTTCCATGGGTCAATGTTTTTGTCCTACAAAAAAATATACATTGTATTCAAGAGTGACAACCTATACATTTTAGGGTGTTCTATCACATTTCTATTGATTTGTCTAGATTGGCTACCGAAGCTCTATAAGATTGTAAATAGCTTAAAACTTAGTTCTTCATCTTAAGTTATATCACCTTGAAATAAAATGTGTTATTTGTCTCATGAAGTTCAAAATACCTTAAGGACCCCTTTGTAAATGAGTGATTATTACATATCCAATACCTAAAGTAAGGCCTTACACATATATAATTATCCCCTAAGTGTAGGATTGTGTGTCTGCAAGGGTGCGATATGTTATATTCAAGTGAATATAATTATCTCTCTTATAACATGGCAAATACTTCTCATAGGATATTATTTGAATGAATTATACATGTTATATGATTTCTCCTATGATTTATATATAAATGGGGAAGAATAAGGCAATATAACTTAGTTGTGTAATTGATTGAATGAGCTTGAGTAGGTGTTTGATTCATATTTTTTATATGAACAATGAACAATAAATATGATTTGATTTTTATTTATGCAATAGTTTTTTTAAAATATCATGGAATGGTTATATAAGATAAATACGCTGACCCATATTTTTGAAATATTTTCTAATTACATGAATTTTGAGGTACAAATACTAGATAAGGAATATGGACACCAGCATCGATGTTGGTGTCCCTATAGAAATGCAAGTGTCTAATATGGTATAAAACCTATTAAGGTGTTTATGTAATATTTATGGATATAATAACATTATAATGTTTTTATAGTATATATGGGGTCTGTGTCATTATAATCATAGAATCAATCGATAAAATAAATGTTTATGCCTAACGAGATAGTGAATGTAAGCCTCTCTACAATAGGAAGGTATAGAACTAAATGGTAGATCCGTGATTGGTATTTCTCAAGTCTATAAAATTTAGATTCTATATATAATTACATTTTAGTATCTACACTTATGAGGCTATGATAGATTTATGTATGATTTGATTTATACCATCGTGGTATATGTCAATATGGAACCCAAAATGCTTCTCCTTGAATTTTATGTGATATTAAAGTAATATAATTATAATACGATCCTATGAAGGCCTTAGAATCATAGGATGAATTAAATACATTCAACTATCATCTATGATTTTTTATTTTTTTTTGCATTTCAAAAGGTCTTCAATGCCCAAAGTGATCCAAAACCATTTGAGTTCATCAATGAAACATTACAAAAAATATAGGGCTTCACATTGACTATAAATTAGATAATAATAATAATAATAATAATAATAATAATAATAATAATAATAATAATAATAATAATAATAATAATAATAATAATAATAATAAATAAAGTCCCTACTATCATACAAGGACAAAGATCCCATCAAACTATGATACGATTTTTAAAATTAACCTTTGAGGTTCTTAAAGCCTTAAAAAGCAAGAAAAATTAGAAAAGGTATATAATAGTGATGGAGAAAATGGGTGATAAAAACCTTAAAATAATACCCCCCATCTTTATCATGTCAATTCCTAATATTATTAATAACCTAGATAATAATTAACCTATCATGATCTTGTTCGATCTACATGAGTTCGAAACATAAAATACCCATAAACATGTTGGTTTAGAAGATCTTATTTCCACTATCAAATTCCATCATATTGGCATGGTATAGGTCTTGTGGTATGAAGAATTAGCTCCCGAATAACTTAATGATTTATCTACTCAATGCAATCAACTAATGCCTCATTACAAAAGGGTAAAATGTTTTTTAGATAATAGGCTATATAATGAATCCATTGACCTTCCTCTTAACCCACCAAAAATTCTAGGAAGGAGGATTTATTCGACCAAAAACATTTTGGATGTTAACATTAGTTCCAAGGAACAAAAAAATCCTTAAGTTTGGATCTTTTGTCTCCCATAAAGAGGTGGATGACCATAAAAATCTTCTCACCATGTTTTCACAATATATATTTTTCTCTAACTCAAATATGACAAGGTGTATGGAAATGATCATTCCTTATAAAGAGTATAGTCAATAATGTACTAAATTTCAAGAATGTCCTATCCAAGTATGAAACTGTCTTAAGAGTTAATACTAAAACTGGTAAAAATAAAGAGAAGGCAAAAAAATCATATGTAACTGGTTTAGGCCCATATTTTGTAATAAAATATTTTTTTAACTAAGTGTTTTGATTATGCATCTTGAAATGCAATGATTTTGATGAATCCTTGAGCTATTTGCATCTCAAATGTTATTTCATATAGGTCTTCGATTCTATATTTCCCTCTTTTGCATTAAAAAATATTCATTATTGTTATGGTGTTATTGCATTTCAATATTTTTGGTAGGATAATTATATAGCTATGAGTCCATAAGATAGAAAAAAATAAATGTAGGACATCATTCAATCATTTCCTATCATCCTTTTTCTTATTATAAAAATACACTCCAAATTTAGTAAAAAAATTCCATCTATTGTATTAATAAAATACTCATTATTCTTGTGTTATTCTTACATTTAGTTATTTTTAATAGGATAATTATCTAGCTATGAGTCCACATGATGAAAAATATCAGTGTAATGCATCATTCAATAATTCTTTATTACCCTTTTACCTATTATAAAAATAATTTTTAAATTAATATAGAATATGAATCTAGTCTTAGTTTTAATAGGTACTATACACCTCATTCTGATGAATATTCTTTAAATCTTAGATATCCTACCCTAAAACCGAGTATAGAAGCTCATCCATGGCATAGTCATATTTTATGGTTCTTTTTAAGAAAAACACTAGCATACTCTAACAAAGAAATATTATCTACCTCCTTTTGTACATAGGGATGATCCCTTGCATATTTATAGTTGCATAGGGACAAGGTTTAGGGATAAGATCCCTCCACACCAAAATAAACATTATTTAAAATTAATCCTATGAAAATAAAAATATATCTCTACATATCTCTCTATTTTCTTATCATTGTTGATGTTGCCTCACATATTAATAGTTGTGTGGGGTTAGCATTGGGTGGATATTCCCTTACTCATCAAAATTTTGTCTTCAATGATGATCTCATGAATATTCCTAATTAGATGAGACTAAGTGTAGGGGGTCACAAAACCCATAACCAAAATTAACATCAGAAATAATGAAAAATTTGTCAAAAAATAAAAATGAATGAAAAGTGTATTTTTTTATTTTAAAATGAGAACCTTCCCACCCTACAAATTATATATTGCTTGGCCATCTCTTAATACAAGTATAGAAAAAGTCAATAATATTATCAAGAAGTATAAGTATACCATATCCCAAAAGGATTTAGTCATGCCTCTTTTTTATTGTGAAATTTTGATTGGTAGTTTTAATGTTTGACTATTACACATCCCATTTTCCCTTCATTCCATGTTACAAATTAAATTTAATTCATCACATGGATAAACTAGCTTGATTGTTACCTATAAATTAGTTGTTAGCACATTCATATTTTGTAAAAAATAATCATATTACATTTGCATATATTTTGTTAAAAAACTCAAATATAAACATATCCATAACATTTTAAGTAAAAAAAAATTCTATCATTTCATCATATTCCTAGCCATTTATGATGCATAAATTGAAATACACACATTACATAAGTTAAAAGAGATGATGGTAAAATGCTTAAACAAAAAATGGGTCATATATATGTATGTATGTATGTATGTATGTGTGTATACGCATGCACACACACACACACGCACGCACGCACACACGCACACGCACACGCACGCGCACGCGCGTGCACACACACACGCACACACACACACACACACACACACACACACACACACACACACACACACACACACACACACACACACACACACACACACACACACACACACACACACACACACACACACACACACACACACACAATTAACATGAATATAATGAAAATTTAATATACATCATTTTTTAGTCAATTCATCTCAACATTGTGAGTTAAAATGTGGTTTAAATAATTTAATAATCATTAAATATTGTAAATTAGATATAAGTCCTAAGTCAACCCTGAACTTGGGCTTTTCTTGAAGTGTAATTTATTGGTCTCATAGCACTGATCTAATAAGATTTGCTTGTAGGTGGTCCCATCTTGGGTATCTTCCCATACTATCTTATGTTTTTTGGATGAATATTAACCACCTCTCATAGGAAAAAGTCACTAAGAGTCTTCTTCTAAGACTCTAATCTAGTTACCTTGGCCTGCAGGCTTCTAATATATAGTCTCTAACAACTGATATCCTAAGCTCTATGGTACATAGGGGAAAAAAACATGACTTTTATGGCCCACGCTCAAAGGTAGTCTCAGATCAATAAGGAGTTTCTCCCTGTTGAGGCAAAAAAATATGTGGAACAAGGCCACTAGAGAGTTTTGGATCAACATCATCCACTCTATTATATAGACTTCAACACATGCACACACAAAATTATTTTATAATTGTATTCATATAGTAAATTAAATAAGTAAAGTATCTAAAAAATGTTGATTTGAAGTAAAAAATCAAATCAAATTTGACCTTACCTAGATGCCCTTCCTTCATGTTCTAGTCTAACTCCTTAATGAATATCATATTTGCCTTCTCCTCCCCCTTTTTCATGGTCTCATCCTTTGTAGGGGTCTATCTTCCCTCTACTACTCCGTCATTTACTCCCTGTTCTAAAACCACTACTTTTTGTCATTGTTTTTATGTTTATGGATTTGAATTTATTTGGAGTTGGTCTCTTCCTAGTGCTCCTTCTATCATCTATACTTCTGGTGTGGATATGTATATTGTACCCCTTCATCTTCTATTTTTTTTAACATGTCCCCATCCCATAATTCTATGATGTTTAATATCATGTCCTCCTTCTTATCTTCTCTTACTAATGGATAGTGTGGTATATAAACACCTATCATAAAAATATGCCATCATATTCATCAAAGATACACATCTCTAACCTATCTCTACCATTTTTAGATAATGTGAGGAATGCGTAGATTGGCTACATACTATAGCCCGAACTATCATGGCACCCAATCAATTAAGTGTGCCTTTTCCTATCCATTTTTATCATGCACTTGAAATGTACTCTCACTAACCATTAAAGTGGTGGATTTATATCCCTACTTCAATTCATTCCTTAATATGGAAGTGAAATCATGTCTCACATTGTTAATTTGCACATTGCTCATGTAAAATTTCTATGTGACTCCATCCTGATCTACCTAGAATAAAAGATATCTCCCACAAATCAAATCAATAGACCCCTTTGATAGGGGATCATGAGGTTGCCTCTAGTTTGTTAGGATTAGTGAACAAGATCACTCTAAGGCATAAGTAACAAGGTATTTGATTTTATAACAACATTTTGGTGGAATAGCGATGAGCAACAAAAATTATTTATCATAGGTGAATTGGATATGGGTGAACCTAGAATTGCTTAGAGTGGGTGGACGGATAATTATTCTAAATAAAATTGGTAGTATTTTTAATAAACATAACAAAGAGGGAAGATTAAGGTGAAAAATAAATCATGTGGATAATCTAGAGATAAGGCCTTTCAAGACTAGTATTTGAACTCAAATAGGACAAGGAATCTAGACCAACAATTGTTCTAAGCCTATGTTGGACAAAAAATAACTAAATACAGTGAAGATTCAAAGGAAACCATAACTCAATATACTTAAACATGTAATAATCAAAGGTTACCTAATTTGTTAGGTTGTGGAGCTAAAAGCCTCACTGATGCAGACATGGAGGAGGTTGCAGGATGAGTTGCTGAGTGTCACGGAGACTGGCGTTTGGTTTGGCCAACAGACGTCGGCAGTATTAGACAAGGAAGCAACCGACGTCGGTCATAGATCGGCCGGCGTCGGCGACCCCCAGGCGGACAGGGACCGGCGTCGGTCGCCTGTGTGGTTCGACTGCGAGTAAATTACGGGCAGTTGGTTGACGAACCAAGTGTTTGCATGATCAGGGCTAATTATAGACTGAGAGCTACAAATCTAATTATTGTAATTAGATGTCTAATTATTGTTTGGATGAGATCTATATAATAGACTCATGGTTGTATTGGAAAAGTGTGCTAGGGAGTAAGAGAGCATAATTATAAGCTCCTTTTGTGTGTGAGGTAGAGCAATGGTGAGTTCCTCCTAGTGCCTCAGTACCAGGTGTGTTGGTGCTGAATTGGAGAGCCAGTTGGGTTCTTCAAGAGTGTAGGATCTTGGTCACAGTTGTATGGCCTATATAGGAGATCTACATGGTAAGTAAGATCGTTGATCTGCAGGTGTATGTGTGTGCAAGGTCGAGGTTCACAGGTGAGCAGAACCGTTGTTTGATTTGCAGGTGTGCAAGGTCATATAGACAGCAACACAACAGGGAGCAGTATCAGGCAGGATCTACTTGGAGTATAGGTGTGTACTCGGATAGAGCAAGAGGAAGGCAAGGGAGTTCCTTCCATAAGTATGGTCTATTGAATTGCAGGTTGTTGTAGATTCATGGGAGATCTACTTGAAGTACCTTGAGTACTTGTGGAGCACGTGGAGTGCTTGTGGAGTGCGTGGAGCACTTGTGGTGTGCGTGGAGCACAGGAGGTGAACACCAACTCTGTATTTGAGTTGGGTGTTGGGACCTGTGAGAGGGAGAGCTTTGGGGAGGAGAATTACTGTTCACTTGAGGTGTGGGAAACCTCTGTAAGGTGGTGGAGAAGAAGTGGCATCTTCTTTATTGTATTCTTTTCTGTATAAAGTGTTAATACAATTTGTGTATTGTCTCTCATATCTTGTGTTATTCTGAATTCTAGTTACTTGGTGAATCTGGTTAATTTACGCATATTAAGTTGCTTGGTTTGGTAATCAAATTGTGTGCTTCCGGTTTATCTCCCAACAAGTGGTATCAGAGCTAAGGTTGCAGGAAGCAGGTTTTGTGTTTGGTTACAGGGCACTCTCAAGGATTTCTGATTGAGTGGGAGTAGAGCAACAGCAGATCAAAGTAAGCTAAGAATGGAGGAGTTGAAAAGCACAGATGGTCACTCACGGTCCTATGGAAAGAAAGAGCAGGTAAAAGATTATTGTTAGTTGGTAGCAGATCAGCATGAAGAAACTGAAGAAGCAGATGTTGCAGGTGTTATTGCACAAGATGTTCTTGGAGGTTTCTTGGATAAAGTTGAATCTTGGATAAAAGATTCAGTTGCCTCTTTCCATGCAGCCCTAGGTAGAGGAGCTGGTGAGCCTTGCCAAAGAATTGGCAAAGGGGAAGTGAAGCTGAAATTGCAGGTGGCCAACACACAGGAGTTGATGAAGGTCATGCAGGTCCCAGGTTTGGAGATATGGCTAATTTCTTCAAAAAGATTGGGTGATGAGAGATGCACAAGAACTCTCACAGCGGATGCACTTGAATTAGCTGGTGGTAAGAAAATAGGTATCCTTTATCTACTTGTTTATATTACTGATTCTTCTTTTGTTGCGGAGACGTGGCTTCATAGGCTTGGTCACATGAGCAGGAAGGAGATGCATGTTCTTAAGCAGAAGACAGATATATTTGACAGGCTTAAGAACTGGAAAGCCTTGGTGTTTATGGAGGAGATGGCGGACAGAACCTAGTGGATGTGGCTGGATACTTCTGAGCAGGGCAGTTTGGACATGGGTTTTGATTCAAAGAAGCTCGCGGGTAAAAAGTCATCACTCACAGGCGAACACAGGTACCGATGTCGGTCAGGAGGAATCGGCGTCGAACAGACAGGTGCCGATGTCAGTCATGTGTAGACCGAAGCCAACGATGTCGGGCAGGGTAAGACCGACGTCGGTCAGGAGACCGACGTCGGTAGTATGAAATACCGATGTCGGTCAGAGGATCAACGTCGGCAGCAGGGACACCAGCGCTGGCAGGTTGGTAGTCAGGTACAGACGCATGGAACCGACGTCGGTCGGATGCAAACTGTGGGGTGACTGAGGTCGGTCACTGTAACGCATTTTGGGTGGATAGCATGTTGTCAAGGAGTCTCAAACACCCATACGGAGGACTGAAGGCATAAGTAGGCCCTCAAATTTGTGTTCCTCTTCTTCATACTTGTTGCTGATTTTATAGCAGGAAGGATCTAGGAAACAGGTGTGAGCTTGGCATGGATGAGGATGTGATTCCTTGGAGGAGAACCAGACAGGTGTGTTTTGGTAGAGATGCCAGCAGGTATGAAAGCACAGAGACGAATGGATACCTTAGTAGAAGAATAGAGAGAACGGATGCGTGAGACGGAAGATCAGGGATATGGTCTTGAGGAGCTGCAGGATAGTGGTACAGGTTTTGACAGGGGGAGGATGAATCATGGCTTCAGTCAATGTCAGGGTAACTACTGTGATTTGTCTTACCAGGTGGATGATGAGTCGTGACATCATTCTTTTGCTGTATGTGGATGGTATATTTGCTAGCAGGGTTAGTACATACAGGGTTTTGCTGAGCTAAGGGTAAGATTAGTTCAGTGTCATGTCAGGAGGAGTTTGGAGCAGCGGAATTCTTTTACATGAGAGACATGGAGATCACTGGTTGATTTTGTCTCAAGTGGGAGCTGATGTGAATCAGGTGTTGGCGAGGTTCAGGATACAGAGCCAGAGCACACTAAGGGCTGGACAGGTACAGTGTCCGAAATCACATGAGGTCTAGTATAGGCCTGAGTATTCCCATGCAGTGGGAGCTGTCAGAGAGTTAGGAGCCAATTCGGGGAAGTGGATTCTCAGGTACTTGAGAGGGACCGGCAGCAGGGATTCATGCTAGATAGGGTCAGGACTTCACTACATGGATTTTTAGGTTTGGATGTGGCAGGTACTCGGATGACAGGAGGTACATCACAGTGTGTGTGGTGGGTTGTCTTCAGGGTTGAGCTTGAAGAGGGATACAAACCAAGAAACAGATTAGACGGAGTACAGGTATAGGTATAGTGCAGCTGTTTATCTCCAAGTGGGAGATTGTTAGGTTGTGGAGCTAAAAGCCTCACTGATGCAGACATGGAGGAGGTTGCAGGATGAGTTGCTGAGTGTCACGGAGACTGGCGTTTGGTTTGACCAACCGACGTCGGCAGTATTAGACAAGGAAGCAACCGACGTCAGTCATAGATCGGCGACCCCCAGGTGGACAGGGACCAACGTCGATCGCCTGTGTGGTTCGACTGCGAGTAAATTACGGGCAGTTGGTTGACGAACCAAGTGTTTGCATGATCAGGGCTAATTATAGACTGAGAGCTGCGGATCTAATTATTGTAATTAGATGTATAATTATTGTTTGGATGAGATCTATATAATAGACTCATGGTTGTATTGGAAAAGTGTGCTAGGGAGTAAGAGAGCATAATTATAAGCTCCTTCTGTGTGTGAGGTAGAGCAATGGTGCGTTCCTCCTAGTGCCTCAGTACCAGGTGTGTTGGTGCTGAATTGGAGAGCCAACTGGGTTCTTCAAGAGTGTAGGATCTTGGTCACAGTTGTATGGCCTATATAGGAGATCTACATGGTAAGTAAGATCATTGATCTGCAGGTGTATGTGTGTGCAAGGTCGAGGTTCACAGGTGAGCAAAACCATTGTTTGATTTGTAGGTGTGCAAGGTCATATAGACAGCAACACAACAGGGAGCAGTATCAGGCAGGATCTACTTGGAGTACAGGTGTGTACTCGGATAGAGCAAGAGGAAGGCAAGGGAGTTCCTTCCATAAGTCTGGTCTGTTGAATTGCAGGTTGTTGCAGATTCATGGGAGATCTACTTGAAGTACCTTGAGTACTTGTGGAGCACGTGGAGTGCTTGTGGAGTGCGTGGAGCACTTGTGGTGTGCGTGGAGCACAGGAGGTGAACACCAACTCTGTATTTGAGTTGGGTGTTGGGACCTGTGAGAGGGAGAGCTTTGGGGAGGAGAATTACTGTTCACTTGAGGTGTGGGAAACCTCTGTAAGGTGGTGGAGAAGAAGTGGCATCTTCTTTATTGTATTCTTTTCTGTATAAAGTGTTAATACAATTTGTGTATTGTCTCTCATATCTTGTGTTATTTTGAATTCTAGTTACTTGGTGAATCTGGTTAATTTCCGCATATTAAGTTGCTTGGTTTGGTAATCAAATTGTGTGCTTCCGGTTTATCTCCCAACATAATTTCCAAATTGTTGAACATATAAAAGAGTATTACAATAAGCATGCAAAATATTTTCAAATCAGCTATAGCTAAAAATGGAAGAACTATTTAAAATAGATACCTCATACACAATGAAATCACTAATATACTAGAATGATAAAACATCTCATGTAATCCATAGAAATGGATAATAGTGAATATTTTCACACAAATATCAAGTCAAGTAGAACATCCTTGAATTTATTATTAATATAAATAACCAAAATTGTCTTCCCTTTAAGACTAGGAGGTTATATTTATTTATAATATTGTGATGAGGAAGGACACATCTCATTAATATTTTCCTAAAATTACAAGTCTAAAAATATAACTGCTAGTTCAAATTCATGCAAGCATGCATGTACAATGGTAATACTTGGAATAAATTTTCCATCTAAAAATAAATTATGTATGTACAATTAATCGATTGAGAATTAAAGTCCCACTTTGATAATGACCATATAGATACATAATCATTCTAAAATTAGAGTACTTATGTAACATATTTAACTAGATTAGTCGATGAAGATACTATAGTTATAACTGTGGCATGTACAAAGAAATTTGTGAATTTGGAGGGCACCATCATCTAATTGTGCATGTTTTGCATAACCAAAGGATTTTTATTTATCCTTTATCACTTCACCCAATTTTTAAGTTGCATAAAATTATTTATGTATAACTTCAAATTTTAGTAATGAATGATTTAAAATTATGACTGCTTTAATCATTAACCTTTCTGGACCTACCTTTGAGCTCTTGAAATCATCTATTAAAGCCTTGACTCTTGCTAATCTTAGGAAAAACTAACCAAATTTAGTACCCCTTCATTGGTTTTATACATAGTACCCTCCACTCCTTGTCTAAAGTCCTTAGTAGATAAGTGGAGAAGGTTCTTGAAATTGGGTCTATTAACCAGTTACCCTACTTAGGTGATCACCCTAGTTAATATCATATCTCCCAAAAATTTTAGTGCTTCATTTCATGACTAACAAAAATATTTATCAATTTTTCATTTGTTTATACCAATTTAGGGAGGCATCCTTTTTGGTAATCACATAATTTAAGAGCTAAGAATTTTACATACTATTCATGATATTGAACTGATCAAAATCTCTAATCCTAGAAAACTCAACTAGGAAATTCAATCTTCTTTATTTATCCTTCATTATGTTCCACAATGTAATAATATCTACTCTATGGGCTTGACTGCCTACCCTAGATACTCTAATATTTGAAAAAATATTGTAAATATTTGTAGTTGCACAGTGTACATCATCAATTGCTTCTTGAAGAGCCTACATAATCTACATTTACTTCCACCATTTAAAGTTTTCATCAATGCTCTAGTGCATTTACTTTAATGCCAACCTAGTGGAATCCAAAAAAGTGTTAAAATCCTCAATGTATTCATTAAGATCCATGGGTTTTATTTTGGGATTTTTGGCTAAAGAGAAAAAGTTTCTCCATTTTTCAAATTCTACCTATCCTTTTGTTCTTGTATTTACCATCTTCCTCTTTCTCACTCTTTGTATAGTCCCAACTTCTTTGTCAAACTAAGTGGAGAGTGTGGATATCTCTATTAAAACAAGATTTTGCCTTTCATGTCTAACATTCTACATCTCCCTTACCCATTGAGTAAATATAAGTTATCTTGTTTCTTATCCTTGAGAAATTTATGAAGATGTAGAATATTGAGAGGTAATTACTATGGATATGATCATAGTGGTTGGTAGTAAGACACTTATTTAAATGGTTATTTGAGGGAGTTTTTCACTAACCACTTCCCATGGAGAATTTTCTTTCCCAGGTGAAGGGTTCATTTTAAGAGACCATATCAAAAAAACCTTTAGGTTTATTTAGTCAAATATAATTCATATCCTTGGTGAATATAAAAATTTCAAAAAAAATCACCTTATTAAGTCTTCCATACAATCACCCATCTACATAGTTAAAACATATAGGTTGTGGGATAAATTTTTAAAAAATATTAAAAACTTTTTAAAAATTTAATATTATTGTATATTTTAATTTCTATCAAAGATCTATATAATTTTGAAAAAAAATTTCCTCAAACCAAGTCCTTATGAAAAATTTATGGCCTCCAAATGTTGGTGTACAGTTGCATTACATAATGTTGTTGCCTAGAAACATGCCATCATTTGACAACATGTTATCACTTCACACTATGTTGTCACCTAGTAGCATGCAAAAATTTGGATTCCTCTTGAATATATATATATATATATATATATATATATATATATATATATATATATATATATATATATAATCTAAAAAAAATGCCTCAAACTGAGTCTATATGCAAAAGTTATGGCCTCCAAAAGTTGGTGCATAGTTTCATCACATAATGTTATCACTTGATAATATGGGATAACCTGAAAAAATGATACCACCCAAAATTATGTTTCTACCTAGTATAATGCTAAATTTTGGATTCCTCCTTAAGATTTATATAAGTTCAAAAACAAATTACTCAAACTGAGTTTGTATGCAAATGTTATGGCCTCTAAAAGTTGGTGTATAGTTACATCACATAATGTTTCTACCTAACAACATGTCATACCCTGATATCATGTTTCTCCCTGACACTATGGTTTCACCTACTATAATACTAAAATTTAGAAATGTCTTGAAGAGATATATAGTTTTGAAAAATAATCACCTCAAACTGAGTCTGTATGCAAAATTTATGGCCTCCAAAATTTGGTGCATAGTTATATCACATAATATTGCTGCCTGATAGCATGTTGCTACCTAATTGTCTTGAAGAGATATATAGTTTTAAAAAATAATCACCTCAAACTGAGTTTGTATGCAAAATTTATGGCCTCCAAAATTTGGTGCATAGTTATATCACATAATATTGCTGCCTGATAGCATGTTATCACCTGATAGCATGTTGCTACCTAATACTATGCTATCGAGTGAAAACATGATGCCAAGTGGTAACATGATGCTAAGTGGTATCATACTACCAAGTGATATCATGCTACAAAGTGACAGCATGTTGTCGAGTTCGAACATGATATGAAGTAGTAGCATGTTTCCAAGTGACAATATGCCACTGAGAGCCAACATTTTATTGAGCAACAGTATGCTTCTAAGTTCCAACACTTTTTTAATCAGTGAGATGCTAACAAGGGATAGCATGACGCCGAGTGACAACATCATGATTTTTATGAGGTAAAGAATGATACTTGGATGGTAACCCTTACAAACACAGTTACTATATATAACATGAATAACATGTATGCCCTCATAATTATTATAAATAATATGTGAGTCAACCCCTAAAAATTTTACATCCCAAAATTTTAAGCGAATGGGTCTTATATACTACCCCCAAAAAACTTCTGAATATAATTTATCAAAACATGAATATTCATGAATTAACGAATACTCACCACTAAAATTTACCATACCTAGGTGTGACCTTAGTCAAGAATATAGTTAAACCTTAGGTTATCTCCACAGTCATGGTTGATTTTGGAAAGGCCAATGGCTAGGGCATGGGAAGCTCTATTTGGGTTAACTTATTTTTGGAAGTTGGTGTCTTATTAAAAATAGAAAATGTAACCAAATTCTTAAAATGGACTACATTAGGAGTGTTTATTAGTTTTAGAGATGAAAAACATCTAAATCTATACTAGTTACAATAGAAATACAAGATATAATGATAGGCCTTACTATAGGTAAACTTATAGCTGTAATTTGTACATTAGGTACTAATGAAACAATAAAAGAGACCACCTCTTTAATTTTATAGTTTTTTTCTAGTGCAAGGCTGACAAGGGTGTTTCTTCCTTATTGCTTAGACAAAATCAAAGCTTTGTCTTTCTCCAGCTTAACTTCTTCATCATCTAGTTTTTCTTTACCCATTTATTGGTCTTCTTACTTTAAAGGATAATCAACCAAGGATATTATTTATTTTGTATCTTATTCATCTCCCAACTCTATTGTAGTCTCTACATCCCTTTATTCCTCCTCAATATTCTTTTATATAACAAGGAGACAAAGCGATGGTCTCTCTTATAGTTTTATATCTTGGGAAGGAGTAGGGGAGTCCTTATGTGTCATTTGGTATGTGAATATTGGTGGAGTGGAAGGTAGATGAGATGGTAGAGGAGTTTTGGGAACAACTATTATCAGAGGTAGAGTTGAAGGTGATGAAGTGAAAGGTGTGGAAGGCACATGTCTTCCTTGAGGGGACATAGGATATTGGGGAAAATCAAGGATAGTTGGAATTAAAGTGAAAGATGATTTTAGGAATTCATGGAGGCTCAGTTGGGTGAGTGAGGTACATAGAGGCAATGGAGTCATTATAAAAACTTCTCTTCTTCTAATTAGTTGAATAAATGAATGGCCTCTCCTTAGTAGTTGATGTGCCCAAGACTTGCTCATATGAAGTTCTTGAAGTAGGAGGGACTTGAGGATAATGAAGTCCTATCAAAATATCCTTCATAAGCTGAAGATTTGACTCACATATTGATCTTGTTTCTCTTATGTGGCTTATGTTGAAGGAGAAAGAAGTTGATCATGTTGATAAGATCCTTGTGATAGAGATGAAGTCCATTGATGAATCCATGTGTTCTAGGTTTCTTCCTCTATTGCCTATGGGTTATATTTTAGGGCCTATGTGAGTATCATAGACACTTTTTTTTCTTTCATCTTTATCCAAACATTAGATTCATCTAAGGAATTTAATAAAATACAATCATGATCATATACCTAGTGACTATAAGAGACATGAACTTTCTTATTTTCTAAGATAGTTTTCAGATAACCACTTGTTCTCTTCCTAGGGTCCCATCCTCTAGATGGTGCAAGCTGTAAGATGTAACATGTTTTAGCCTTGCCATCTAAAATGAAATTTGACATAATTACATATTGTTGTTATCCAACATTGAAAGTCATTTTAAAGTAGTATGCCAAATGTGTCTATTCTAATCCTTCAATACTATTGAAAAATTGAAAGGATATCCCCTATTATACAATATTATATAAAATGTGATGTAGTAACAGTAAAGGAACAATCCTAGTACCCTCCACTCAGATGATGGTTACATTTGGATACAACCAATAGTCTCCCATTTTTATAAGGTTATGTGTTATGTTTTTTGGCAATCTGGGAATTGCAGTGCCTTAAATTTCTTGGTATATATGAGGACATACATCATTACTTATTTTTTTGATATCATTCCTATACCTATGAATGAACATAAAGGAGAAGTCCTCCCTGACCTTGTTTCCTAAATATCCTATTGATGGTTGCCATTATTGACCATAAGGCTTGTACATAGAGGCCATTGCCATATATAGTAAGAAAGACATATAGTATAAATCATCATCCTTATGCCTCTGGTAAGGGTAGAGTATATGTTATTTTATTCATGCATTTATGATCTCTCTCAATGTTACAAATTTTTTAGTTGTCAATATTTTATCTAGTAGTGGAACCCATTCAACATAAACATAGGAAATACATGGGAAACCATATAACCTATTAAATAGTGTCATTGCTATGATAAGTCCATATTTGAATTTAATGATACAATTGGTGGATATTTCCCCTTTATATTTAACCTCTCACCCTTTTTAATTCATTAATTCAACTTCTCATCTACAATGATATGATCAAGTCAAACATTAGTTGAGACTTGATTTTAGGTAGTCATATGGTAAGGGATCCTAAGATAGGTTTCAAATACCATTACTGAGATGTAATAAAAGGTAGTCTAAAGTTTAATTACATATAAAATATCCCCAATAGTGGTTCCTTTAATGAATAAAACTTTCAATAGGTTAATATATGACATTACCTATGGTTTAGCTGCATCTTGGTGGACACCATATTCTTTAATTAGTACCAAATCATTTATACATTATTTTTCCTATAAATATATTTCATCCTCTATGGAATATGACTATATTGATTTTAACCTCTTCTTACACCATCGAATGATCAGGTAATTTAAAGTTTAAGACACTCTTCTCGAGTATTGTATCTTAACATTCAGTCAATCCCAAAAATGAGTATGGGGAGTGAACTAAGGGATTACCTTACTTTAATGAATATGATATTATTTTCCTTTAGTTTTTGTAAATAATTTGATGTTCTATACTATTTCATGCTACACTTAGTGTCTCAATAAATTTAGGGCTCATTTGATGTTAGGAGGCTTGAGACTGTAATCCTTTAATCAAAAGAGAAATATCAAGGTGAATCTTTTTTAACATAGATTTTGTATATATCACTCACAATACTAAGTATTGAATGTATTCATGCACCTTCAATGTAGATAATGCAATTTTTCTTTGAATTACCATTTTAATTTTAATGTGTAAGTCATCTTTAATGTGTGCCCTTATTTTCCAAGTGGCGATCATTTCTTAATTATTTTTTAAGGTCATTACTTTTGATGTAACTATCAACCATTCATTGAATTTCTTCTTTGTCATACTATCGATCACTATTTCTCAAGTTTTTGCTATACCTTCCCTAGATAGTGACACTTTTTAGGTCCTTGTTAACTCAACTCTTTAAATTTATTCATTGTCTTAGGTAGGTCCCATACTAATGACTTAACCTGATTGATCCACATCGCCTGATCATAGAACACTGGAAGCATGGAATATTAGAACAATAAATTGGTATTCATTTTGGTGAAAAACCTTCCAAGGTCATAGATTACCATGATTAATATATGTGGAATGATCTTGTAAGCCTAGAGACATAAGATCTTTGAGCCATTAGTTTGCACACCAAAGGACTACTTAACCTTCTCATGGATGTAGATTATTGAAAATGTCCCAAGTTATTATCGCTTGAAGCCCTAAAATATTGGAGGCTCAAGATGAGAGGTTTGAATACCAATTAACCACTTAACATTCCCATAAATTCATATTACCATGAATGAGACATGTGGACTGATATCAAAATTAAGGAGCCTCAGGACTTTAAAACCATTAGATTATAGGCAAGAGGACTATTTTACTAGAAGTAAGATCATTGAGAGGGGGAGTGAATTAGGGATATAAGATATTTAAAACCTCAATTTTAATCCTTTAAAACTCTTAATCATTAACCAAAAGCATTCATAAAGCATAAAATATGTTCATAACAATGAATAATAAAGATGATACAAGATCACACACATAACACAAGATCTACATGGGAAACACTCTTAGGGTATAAAACCCACTCTCAATCTCAAAAACACATGGACTACTTGTCCTATAAGATGATAAAAAAACATGAGACCTTTTAGGAAGTAACCCACTTCACAAAGATCACCCATCCCTATGTATGAACAAATACCCATTTGTTCTAGATGTTGGGCACCCACACAACACCTAATAAATAAACAACTCTAGAAATATGATTGAATTTCAATCTGATTAGAGGAAAAATGTGTAACACCATTTTATTAACTCTTCACACACACTCAAACTTTCTCATACAAGTAATGCATCCAAACACCACTTTTGTATCACTCTAGGATTTTTCATTCATCCTCAATATTCTCTATACTTTAGTCCATCCACTGATAAAATTCCCTCTGATCTATTTCCTTCATCTCCATCTTCTATTCTCTCAACACATCCACATCCATGTCTAGAAACCATTACCTTAGCCTTCACTCTTTATAGAGTCTTCAAGAATATCAACTTCTAGGTTGGCCATAATACTTGCCTTAACCGTGAAGGCATCTAACATGCTAACACATATCTCAATACCATCCTAGCAGGTCAGCCATAGCATTCATGGGTCACACTTAAGTAGCTACACCTTTCAATTATTCCTTAGTATCCCTTATAGGTCTCATGCAAACTTATTACCCTCTTATCACTTCATCAAGAAAAATAAGAATAAAAGATCACTTTTGAATACATGGGTTCACTCCATATGACCTCTAAGACATCTTCAAATAAATAATCCTACTAAAACACTCTTCTACCAAAGAATAAATTTCTTAAACAATATTCTATACATAATAATGAACAAATAGTCAAATTTAAACTACAACAAATGCATTTATATGGATAGTCAAACCTATAAACTAGTTTTTCTAGATATCCCTTGAAATTATCTATAACTTTAATTTTTACACCATTATCAAATTATGCATATATCAAAATTTATAGCTCAAACAATATAGACTAGTTTTTCCTTTGTTAATTTTAGTATTCAAATTTCAATAGTCATTGTATAAAACAAAACATATGACACTTATCATCTCATGATCCCTAAAAGCTAGCTCAATTGCACTCTATTAATCTCCTTATAAGTCTCTTATTTTTTACCATACATTTCTCACCATTGATCTTAGATCTATGCTTTCATGATCATGTCATTTGGTAGCTCTATGTACCTTCTACACACCCTAAACCATTCAGTCAACATGCTTAGACCACATGGAAGTTCCATGTGTAATCTGAGCACTCTGTTGACTTATTGACTCAATACGCTCTATTGGATCATAATCTACATGATCACGTACTCACCATTGATCTCTATGTAAGAGGTTTCATGCTCACTGTAGATCTTCATCATCTGATTAAACACTCACTGGTAGATCTATCTTGACTATTTGACCCTAGATTTCAATGTAGTTAAACTTGATGGTCTCTGGTCCATCATAGTCTATTAGAATAAATTTAAAGGCTCATTTATTGAAATATAAAACACATCAAGACCACAAATCTTCAGAGTACCTTGCTAACACTATAGACAACATCTCCATGGAAATATTTTACCAATGTTGACTTTAGGATTACCGGCACAAAATGTACAAACTTGATGGATCACTCATATCTTCATGATGTGTAGTGATAGTCTAGTTTCTCTTAAGCTAGAATATGCATCTTCCTCTTTCCAAATGATCAAATGAAACACTAAAACTTCACCAAGACTTCTATGGATGCCTCACAACTTCTTATTTGTCCTTACAAACCTACACATGTTCCATTTCTCTCTAGGATATCAAATACAACTTCTTTGTCATCCATGCACTAGTATCACAAGCTCTTTTTGACATTAATGAGAATTTAAGACATCAATTATCATTCTCAACAATCTTCCCCTTTGTCATTGATGACAAAACACCCTTAAAATGACTTCTTACTCATTTAAACTTATTCATTATAATTTTTCTCCTCTTTTGACATTAATGGAAAAGGGTCTCTTCCAAAATATGCTAACTTGATCATTGACCTAAAAAACTGCTCATAGAGCTTAGAAATATCTCCTTCAGATCAAGCTCCATCTCATGTCATCTGATATGTGACATACACAAATATAAACTTGGGATTCTCTAATCTTTGGACCTATCTACCTATATAACTCACAATCTCTCTTTTGATCATGCATGAGGATTTAATAACTTATCAAAACACATGACTTGGTTTGATCAAATCTTCATATCAATCTTCTTGAATTCACAACTGTAGCAGACATCTTCACACTTTTATCATGACTGAAGCATCTTCACATATGTGTCCCCTCACACCATGCATATCTTCTTCAATATACTCAAGCAAACTGATTTAACTCCCCCTTAGTCAATGCATACCTTACATATTATCAAATTGAAGAGAACATACCTTTGTACTAATTGGAATTTTTATCATTACCTAGAGCACACACACTTACTTCTAGACATGAAAGATGTCTGCTTGGAAGCATAGTTAGAGACATCCACTTGTCACAGAGGGCCTAAAGATCCCAAAACTCAAGAGACTCCCATATCTCCATGATCTTACTTGACTTGCAGTCCTTCCTCATCTTCATATTGAATTTAAATGAGTTCTCAACCTTATTCTTTTCTTTTATCTCAGGATCTTGCTTGATTTCCTTCTCCATTTATGTAGATAAGGCTTGTTCCTTGATACTTGAGTTTCTTCCCTATTATATCATGACAAATAATCCACTTTTATCCTATTTTTCATTTACCTCCTTAGGCCTCCATTCACTATGGCTCCTTTTCTTCATGTCAAGATTAACAATTTTTGAAGTAGAATACTAATCATTCTTGTAAAACCTTTTTATGTGACCTTCTTTATGAAATTTGAAATAAATTAGGTTTCTTATATTTTTAATACCTTGTGATTGATATATATGATGATTCCTTGAATTTTTATGAATTAATTCATGTACTTTATTATTTGGTTTCTCGATGAAGATATTACAAAACTTGGAAATATGACTAAAAACTTGACACATTTTATAAAAGATGTCATTATTTCCTTGTGAACCTATTGACTATCTTAAGTGATGATGTTCTTAATGCTTGCCATTTTATTTCTCATAATTTTATGTAAATTCATTCACTGAGGATATTTTACAATATTTTGACCCGTGACCAAACTAATTTCAAGAGTATCAATGACCATTGAAATTTACATACCTCATAGCATTTGGTTGTTTGATCTGATTTGTCTTCAATCTATCAATACGTTTGGTCATTGACTAATGATTTATATTCAAATCCTTTATTTTGTCTTGAGTTACAATATTTTTTTCTTCTTTGTATCCAATACCAGACCTATCACTAGTATGCTTTTGACTAATCAGAATATCGTCAAGATCATTTGATCTCTTTTCATACTTCAAAAATTACTTCACCTTATAAGATGTCATATCTAACTTAGATTTTATTGACTCAATTTTAATCACATATCTTAAGCACTCATATTATTTGGCTTTTAGGTTGGTAGACATAGTTTCTAATTAACTATTGAGATGCTTGATAATATCTTCATGTTCCCTAGTGACATCATTCATTCTTGCTTCAGACACAATTATTATTCTTCTTAGTCCTTGATTTTTAGAATCATATTATTGTTCTTATTCTTATCAATATTTAGATATTCAAGAGTATTCATCAATTCATCCTTATTATCTAAATCATCAGTTATATCTTTTCTCATAACTAGATTTAGTTTCATTTGAAAATACTCTATCTCTGATTGATTCATGATACACCCTTCATCCTTACTCTTTATTTATTCATTAAGAATAAAACCCTTAATTTTAATCTATTGTGTAATTTCATCATGCTCCTTGACTTCATTACTCATCCTTTCTTCAAAGAGTCCAATTTTCTTCTCATAGGATTTGATCAAGAAATCTTATTTTATATTCTTTCTTTGTAGCATCTTCATTTCTTCCACAATATCTAGATATTTATCTTCAAGTGTGACTTTCTCATCTACTTATTCTAAGTTATCTATGCCAAAAATATCTCTGCTTAAAGAACATTCACCTTCATCATCACTAAAATCCATGAATAATGTCTCCTTGCCCTCATTATGAAAAGAATCATCACTATCAGATGTGTTTATTACTTCTTTTGTATAAGAGTTATTATCTTCTTCATGTTAAAGGCTATTACTACCTTTGTAGGATTCCATATTTTCATTTTTATTACTAAATAAATTTATGTACTTTTTAGGACCCTCAAATTTTATGTGTTCATCTGCATGAGATTCCTTATAATCTTCTTTGAGTTCAAACTTGTCTAGACATTTAGCTACAAAATGAACAACTTTACCACATGAAAACCATTCAAAAGGATGTTTTACTTCATGATTACCTGATCTTACATTCAATATTATTGAAATCATGGATTCAAATTGATATTTATTAAGATCAAAATCTTCAAGACTTAACTTGTTCTTCTTAGCTTTTGTCTCCTTGATCACCTTAAAGGATTCTTCCTTTTTATGATGTTTGTCCTCATCAACTCTCATCTTATAGGTAGTAAGGATGTCATGAAATTCATCCATCTTCAACTGAATGAGATCGTGACTTTTTTATACGGCATAAAATTTTGAATCAAACATGAGTATAAGAGTACTCAATACCTTCTATACTACAATAGATTCATCAATCACCTATCCAAGACCTATACTCATGTTTACTACCTCACCAACCTATTAATGCACCTAAATGTATTAGTAGGTTCAACATATATTTTTTATGAAACACTTCTCATTTCTAGATTCAAATAATCCAATTCATGAGTTCCTAGTTGTGATATTCCTGAGATCTGTGGTAGAGTATTAGACAAGCGAAATGACTCTTTCACAAAATGAACATGTCAATGGTTGTTGGGAGCAATTGTGGCCCTAAATCCTTGTGAAGATGAAAATTATCCAAACTAAGTCCAATGAATGATGTCCAAAACATAAAGTCTAAATATTAAGTTAACATGGATATTTATAATGACAAGATAAACTAAATTGATCTAAAAAAAGGAGAAAAAGAAAGGTTGGCTAGAAAAGAGAAGTGTTGTTGATATTTGTTTCAAACATTATGACAAAGTTCTAATTTCATCTGAACATCGATTTAACTAATGTGCAACATGAAGTATCATAAGTTCAAATCATTTCACACCTTAGGAAAACATATCAATAAGGTATGAAAATATTCAAATAAGAAAAATATTTATTTTTAAAAAATTACCCCCACAAGCAAATAACATTAGCCCAGTTTCAAGAATAACAAAGAAAGTGAATTAAACCTAAGAACTTTCAAATAATATAGCATTGGCATAAATTAGTAGATATATATTAAAAGGTGAACATTCAAAATTCATAATAACCATTCAAATTTGAATATGAGACCAGATAACTAAGGAAGTAGCCATGATAGCAAACATAGAGACAAATATTGGACAAACTTTGTAGAATTTCTTGCTTGTACTACTTGATCCAATTTTACAAAGTAATTTTATCTCTAATAACTCTCTCCATTTTCACAATGGGAAATACCTCTTTTATATATACCATTCATGAGATATTTTAGTCATCAATTCTCAACATGCAAGTAGATAAGTGTCCTAGATAACTATCTCTTTTATAATGTTGTAGATACTCCCTAATGGACTGACCCATAGGCAATGTGCTTTAGAAAATGTACATGACTTTACAAATGAATATTATATTTTAAAAAAATATATAATGTTTCCATAAAATGGAATATTCTAATTCAATTGGCTTGACTTTGAGACCCTACTATTGCATTTTCCTATTTTTGTTGAAGAATCTTAATTGCCCTTCCATGTTGCTCATCAATTAACTTGAGATTAACAATAGGATCAATGAAGAGTTAATCTTCTTGATCTACCATGTTATTGAGATCTTTATCAACCCTTTATAATGATTATTTTATGCTCATATCCTTTGTAATCTTCTCTTTTGTATTAAAGATCATGTCCATGATATTTGTGTTATTAGGTCTAGTCTTTCCTTGGCTCTTACTCATTATTTCTTGCACAGACTATAATTCAAGTCTCGTTGTCTCAATTACAAAGATAACATGGTAAAATTAGTTCTTTTTTATATCATAAGACTTTCCTATAGGTTTTTATAGTGATTTAATAGTGGCAACTAGTTCAAACAACATGATCTTACCGACCTAGATTTCCTATAAATCTTCCTATTTCTACATTTGCCTATCTAAGCCCAAAAGATTTCCTAATCTAACTTGGTATTTATGTGGCTACACTATGTCACATAAATAAATGATGTTTAAAATATGGCTATTTTTCCTTTGTACCCATGTCACTATTTCATTGGATTAGGTCCCTTTGAAAATTCCACCTTTACCTCACACCATTGATCTAGATCCAACAAGTCAAATGTTATTGGTCAATATTTGTACCTAGCATCTAATATCATTCCACTTGGTATCTCCACAAACTTTTTTCACTTTATACATTGAGTCTATGTTAGGCTAGTGCCCTTTCACCATGTGGTGTGTTTTCATTTGGCTTGAGTTCTTTGAAAAGTCAACTTTCCTTTTGTACCATCAGATCTTGGCTACATGGATCAATGTGCTTCATTTGATCTTCTTATAGAGATCCCAAAATGGTGACACTTGGCACTTTCTCTCTTATCTATGGGATTTTTTGATGTCTTGAATCAACATGTACCATTAATCAGAAGGTGTATGCTTAGAAGTGTATCATCAATCGATGGGAATATGCTCAAACTTTAACCTTGGATTGTGACTTTCCTTTTCAACTTTGATCATGCACTATTGGATCTTCTCCTTTTGAGTTCATTGGCATCATTGATTTGAATACTTGTCTATTGAATTTTGTACACACTATTAGATATTTTTCAAGTTAATGTGAAACATTGGATTTTGATCCACTAAGTTGGGCATGATTGGTTCTTATGGATAATGAAGAAAATTAAGTTAGAGCTTGGGAAATATAAAAAACTTAAGCTAAAGTCTTAGACTATTTTTTTTTTTGTATTAGTAAATATGAATAAATTTATAGGCTAAATTATTTAATATAAGTTTAAGATGCAATAAAAGGAACCCTGGGATTAATAAAATCTACTTAGCCTAATTTTTTTTTTTGAAACATAAGGGACTCAGGATAAAGTTTTAGGCTAGGGTTTTATTTGTGTTTTAAACAAATATGACTAAAATATTAGTATAAAATATAAGATAAGTTTAAAATAAAAAATGAACAATCCCATGTAAATTTGATCCCATCAAATTTGAATTCAAAATAAGTACTTAAGTTAAATCAACTAGACTAAGGTTTTTAGCATGAGTCAAACATAGATTCAAATTATTCCTGAATAGACCAAAGGCTAGTAAAATACCAAATTAACATTAAATCATGAAACCCTATATATTTTTCATTCTAAATGAACTCCATTAGACATGTAACCTAAATCATAAAGATCAAATTTTAGTAAATCTAGGTAATATGAAACTAGAATCATGAATAAATATGTTAGCAAAACTAATTGTGGATGATTTACAAATGAAAATATCATGCAAATATGCTGTTGGTGCTTTGATCAAGTGAATTTTCAATTTGAAGGTATAAATTTGTATAATTTGAAACCAAGGGTTCCCATTTCTTAGAAATGGGGGTATGTTGACCTTAAAAGATTATGATTTCTAGGGGAACATAGAAATATATTAGAATTTAGAAACTTTGATTTAGACTAATAACTAGTTTATTCATTTCATTTGATCAAGTAAACCAATCCTTATACATATAGAATTAAAATCGAACACAAAGCCTAGTCATGTTATGTGTGTTTTTTGATTCCATTTACTATTTACCATGGGATTTGGGGAACAACCTCTAAATTTCATGAATTTAACCATTAACATTAACTTTTAACATGTTTGAATATTTATTAGAAATCATGATTTAGCTCAAGGAAGGCTTGGGCATTGCTCTACTACCAGTCGAGCATCCATATCCCTGATAGATATGCCTTTGGATCTGATCAAGGCCTTATTCTACTTTTATCATGGCAACCATAGCCCTTGTGGAGATTACCAAAAATCACCTTTTCTTAGATAGTCTTTGAATTTATGATAAGCTCTTAATTTTGTAGTTTTTTAGATTATTTTTTACTTTCTAGCAAAATTTAGGAACCAGGTTAGCTAGTTTTTAGGATTTGATCAGATGTTTGGTCTTTAGACAATCATCCTTGGTTGTAAATTTATCCCAGACAATAGTGTTTCTTAAGTACAAACATGACTATATTTCAATAATACAAGATTTCACTCTACATTTTAAATCCTTATTAAAAACAAACTTATATCATAATAATGCTCAAAATCTCAAAGAACTATTATCTTAACCATTAGTCTTTACTACTTTCTCCAAAACCTATCATATAGCTCATATTTTAACAATCCATGGTCAACCAATGCTTCAGGATCATATCTACATTCCTGATTGGTGAGGTTCTTTAGAAATTAGATAAACTTTGAGTTGAGGGTTATCCAAAAGGTCTTATTTAGAAGCAAGTAACAAAGCACAAATAAAAAACACACCAAACAAACAAACAACAAGCAAAGAAATATTTACAAACACTACTTATATATAAGGTATAGGAATGAAAGAAATAGGAAAGAAAATAAATTAATCCCTACACTAAATCTATAAATAACCTACCTCCAAGATCAAATGGAAAGTTATTTATCCTACCATAGAACCTTAAATCATGATTGCTTCCATTCAATGGATTCTTCTTGTGGATAGAAGCACTTGTATGCTTGTGTCTTTTGTATGATACATCTTGGTTTCTTACCTCCATTCTCAAGTTCATGGATTGAAAATATGGATCCAAGATCAAATCATCTTCTTTCCAAATTCTTATTTCTTGCATCAGGAATGCTAACTATACTTTATTCAATGAGCAGTCATGATTTATATCATTTGCCTTCCAAGGTTGGATTGTGAACTCAGATGGTATGCTTGGATTGATGTCCCCATTAGGCTCTACCTCATCTTGAAAGGCTTATTCATCAGAATAAACTAAAAGGACATGAGATTAATTTTCAACCTTAGCATTTGTATCAGATTGATTGCCTACTTACAACCTTTTTTAGGTGTCATATACAAATTCTTGATATGCTACATTTATTTCATCTTCATCTTCTATGTAGAATTGTATCTCTTCTATCCAATCGAGTCCCACCTTGTCTTGATTTCAAATATATAGAATGACATTGTTGTCTTGGAATACCTCAATTTATTTCAAAAAATCCTAGTATAAATGTTACCACTAGTCAGCCTCTTCAAGGATATCCTCAATTTCAGTAATGACCTCATATTAATTGTCCTCATAGCTATCTTCTAGAGAGAGGTCAACCTTGTATCTAATCTTGTTCATGGGGTTTCTCATCTTGAATGAATATTATTTCTTATTGATAATCATTGGGTTCATTTTATTTTTTTAATAAAAAATCAAAAGCATATACCATGAAGGATTTAGATGTCATTATAAATCTAAATGTCCCTATAACATTATCTTGATTAAACACTGGTTCAAATGTATCTTTTTCATTTTTATATGTTTTAAAGACATTGCAATGATAAACTAGAACTATATCACAAAGATCCATTTCATATACATTCTTAGATGACCTATTATTTTTATTATCATGAAACCTATTGACCCCTTGAGAAACATAATTTTTATTGAAGTTTTCCCTATTATTCCCACTTGCTTTTACAATTAAAGAAAATTAGTTCTTATTTTTTTAACCATCTTAAGTATGGATTCATTCTCATTCTTTGGTGCTTCTGAGTTATGAATTCTATTATTATTATTATTATTATTATTATTATTATTATTATTATTATTATTATTATTATTATTATTATTATTATTATTATTATTATTAAGAACTAAATCTCTCTATCCTATGGATGAAATCCATTTGTATCATTATTCAATAACCCCAAATTTTTGCTAGGATGGGTATTCTTGAGGGTAATTGGTTCAAGACTAGTGTCTCATTTAAGGAAGACACACTCTGATTGGCATTAGTACTGATATTTAGTGTTGGGAATCGGGGTTGACATTTGGGATAGCATATACAATCTGACCTTGAGGCTGCATTTAATCATTTATTATTATATCTTCATCATAGGCCAATGCTAAGGTATTTATGACTCCAATAAACCTTTTAGAAAAAATAGAAGTCATGGGATCCAAAGCATCCCTGTAAATATCTATGTCTAAAGCCTCATTAGGTATGTAAGGATATATCATTCTCTTGAACATCTTATACAATTTGGCATTAAAAACTCTATGATCTCACTATAATCTCTCTTAATAGTAGTGAATTTTTGGTACAAGACACAAGGACTGATGATTTTACCAAATTGGTCAATGAAGTAATCACTAAAGTTATTCTAATTGACAATATAGTTCTTAGGTAGGTTAAATAACCATTTATATGCAACATCTTTGAAATTAATGGAAATAATCTACATGCTACATATTCATGAACTACATTCATAAGTCTCAAATCAATCGTAAAACTTTTAACATGTTCTCTAACTGTGACAACATTATTGAGACTAAAAGAAGGAAAATACATTAAAAGGTTTTTTGGTGAGTCATTTACCTAGCTAGGAACATTGATAGAATATCCACCTAACCACACCATACTTTGATGAGGATCTTGCTTGTGGTAGTTCCAGCTTGAAATTTTTGAACACTATTTGAAATATGATATGTAAATTTGATTGTTTTAAAGAACATTGATCAGACCTATATATTAAACAATTTTTTTACAAATATGTATAAATAACAAAGGACATCAATATTTAAAAAAATTACCTCAAATACATGTCCAAATAAATCAATATGAATTATCTTTAGACATCTAATCTCAAATAAACTCAAACATGAAAATGATCTATCAATATTTGAACAAAAAATCTATTACTAACCTCAAAATTAGTGGATTCATAGATCTCAAGCTATATTTACCATAATTACTCATGGATCTTCAAATAACATCTATATTTATCTAAATAAGCACAAAAACTAGTCTAAAACCATTAAGATAAATGATCTTTACACAAATATGCAAAAAAAAAAATCCAATCTTTGAACATAATTCACTAAAATTATCAAAGGTCCTTCAAGTTCACATATCTTTAGCTTATCCCTTCTTCTAGCACCAATTTTTTCCCTATTTATGCACTTAAATGTATCATCAGGTAAACATATAGTGTTTAAGAAACACTTCTCATTTCTACATTCAAAGAATCCATTGCATGAATTGTTGGTTGTGATCTTCTTGAGATTTGTGGTGGAGTAGTGATTAAGCTAAATGATAGTTTCAAAAAATGAACATGTAAATAGTTATTGGGAGAAACCGTGGTCCTAAATATTTGTGAAGATGAAAGTGATCTAAATGAAGTCCAATGAATGATGTCCAAAACTAAAAGTATAAACAATAAGCTAAAACATATATTTATAATGATAAGCTAAACTAAAGTGATCTAAAAAAAGGAGAAAAAATAAGGTTAGGGAAAAAAAGAGAAGTGTTATTGATATTTTTTTCAAACATTATGAAAAATTTCTAAGTTTATTTGAACATGCATCCAACCAATGTGCAACATGAATTAGCATACGCTCAAATCCTATCACACATCAAGAAAACATCTTAGGAAGGTATGAAAATATGAAAATAAGAACAAGATTTACTTTAAGAATTTTACCCCTACAAGGAAATAACATTAGCCCAAATGCAAGAAGAGAAAAGAAAGCAAAGTAAACCTAAGAACTTTTAAATAATCTAGCATTGGTCAAAATTAGCAACTCGGCATGAAAATTTGAACATTCAAAATTCATAAGAACCATTGAAAATTGAAAATAGGACCAGACAAATATAAAATTAGCCATGATAGTAAACACAGACAAATATTGGACAAACTTTATAGAATACCTTGCTTTTATTGCTTGCTCCATGTTTATAAAGTAATTTTGTCTCTAAGAACACTCTCCCTTTTTATAATTTGGTAATTCCTTCTTTATATATACCGTTAATGAGATATGTCACTCATCTTTTTCTCAACATGCAATTGGACAAGTGTTAGGGACAACTATCCCTTTTACAATGTTCTAGATACTCCTTAATGGACTAACCCATAGGCAATGTGCTTTACAAGATGTACACACCTTTACAAAAGAATATTATTTTTTCAAAAAATATACAATGTTTCTATACAATGGAATATTCTAAGTCAATTATCTTGATTTTGAGACCCTACTACTGTATTCCCAATTTTTTATGAAGAATCTTCTTTTCCCTTCCATGTTGTTCATGAATTAACTTGAGATTAACAATAGGCTCCATGAAGAGTTAATCTTCTTGATCTACCTTGTTTTTCAGATCTTTATCATCCCTTTCTAATTGTTATTTTATGCTCTTAGTTTATGTAATCTTCTCTTCTATAGTAAATATCATATCCATGATCTTTGTGTTATCACTCCCAGTCTTTCCTTGACTCCTGCTCCTTACTTCTTTCAGAGACTATAATTCAACTCTCCTTGTCTCAATTACAAAGATCATATGGTAAAATTAGGGATTCTATATATTCTAGGGATTTCTTGAAGTTTTTCATAGTGCTTTAATGGTGGCAGCTAGTTCAAACAAAGTGAGATTCATGCCTTAGATTTCATTTAGATATTCATATTTATACATTTGCTTTTTCAAGCCCATAAGATCTCCTAATTTAACTGGGCCCTTATGTGGCTCTACCATGTCACATAACTCATTAATGTTTAAAATATGACTATTTGTCCTTTGTACCCATGTCACTATTTTATTAGATTAGGGCCCTTTAAAAATTCTACCTTTACCTCATACTGTTGATCTAGATTTGATAATATGAATGTTTTTGGTCAATATTTATACATAGCATCTGAGATCATGCCACTTGGAAGCTTCATAGGATTTATTCACTCTTCATCATTAATCTCTTCTAAGATAGTTCTATTTTTCCATATGGTGACTTCTCATTTGGCCTGAGTTCTTTGAAAATTCAACTTTTCTTTCACACCATCAGGTCTTAGCTACACAAATTGATGTGCTCTATTAGATCTTCTTACATATTTCCTATGGTGGTGACACTTTTCACCTTCCCACTTCTCGTATGGCTTCATTGATGTCTTGAATCAACATACATCATCAATCAAAAGGTGTATGCTGAGCCACGTACCATCGATCAATAGGAACATGCTCAAACTTTAACCTGGGACTATGTCCAGACTTTTCAACTATGATCATGCAATTTTGGATCTTCTCCATATTATTTCATGCACATCATTTACTTGAATACTTTAATTATTTACCTTTATATGCACCATTATATCTTCTTTGAGTTAACGTGCACTGTTAGATTTTGATATGCTAGGTTGGGCATGATTGTTTCTAACAGAAAATGAAGATAATTAACTCATATCTTGGGAAATACATAAAACTCAAGATAAAGTCTTAGACTAAGGTTTTTTATTCATATTAATAAATATGAATAAATTTTTAGGCTAAAATCTTTAAGCAATATTTTAAGACATAATAAAATGGACCCTACAATTAATAAAATTGATTTAGCCTAAAGGCTTTCGGAAACATAAGGGACTTAGGATAAAATTTTAGCCTAGGGTTTTATTCATGTTTTAAAAAAACATGGCTAAAACCTTTGGATAAAATATAAGCTAAGTCTAAAATAAAATATGAACATTCGAACATAATTTTGATCCTACCAAATTTGAATTCAAAAGAAGTAATTAGGTTAAATCAATTAGACTATGTTTTTTTATCATGAGTCAAACATAAATTAAAATTAGTCTTCAATAAACCAAAGGATTGTAAACGACCAAAATAACATTAAATCATAAAACCCTGGATATTGTTCATTCCAGATTGATTCCATTAGACATGCAACCTAAAGCATAAAGATCTAATGTTAGAAAATTTAGGCAATATGAAATTAGAATCATGAATAAATTTACTAACCAAACTAGGTATGAATGATACTCAAATAAAGATAATGTGAAAAACACTAATGGTGCTCTGATCAAGTGAATTTTCAATTTTAAGCTATAAATTTATGCAATTAGAAACCAGGGGTCCCCATTTATCATAAATGAGGTTATGTTAACCTCAACACAACCATTAGAAGTTATGATTCCATAGCATCTTCTTCCTTCATTTTGAGACCTTCAAATTACTTTTGATAAGTCTACAATTTAGCCAGTTTTACCTTTGAATCTCCTTCATAGATAGTATGTAATTTGTCCCAAATTTTATTGATAGACATGTAATGGATTGCTTTGGTGAAATCAGCCTTAGATAGACCATAAATGATAGCATTCATTGCTTTATAATTAATCTCACTTAACTTCTTGTTAGTAATAATAGTTGGAGGAGTAGTTGGTGTAGTATAACCATCTATGATAGATTTCCAAGTATTAAACCCTAGAGAAATAATGTATGTCCTCCTCCTTGCACTCTAGAAAGCATAATTTGACTCATTAAATAATGGTGCTTTCTTTGTAGAAAAACCTTACTTCTTTTGACATGCCATATTGTACCTTAGATCACCTTCAATTGGTTAAACTTGTAATAAAGGTCCTATTTTGATACCAATTGATGGAGGCACAATCAATGAGAGTAGGGTGAATAAGTGATGCAAGATATTTCAAACTTTAATTGTAATACTTTCAAAATCTTAATCAATGACCACAAGCATTCATAAAGCATACAATATTTTCATAAAAATGAATAAGAAAAATGATTCAATATCACACACATAACACAAGATCTATGTAGAAAACCCTCTTAGGTAATAAAACCCACTCTTAAGCCTACAAACACATGGACTACTTGTCCTATAAGATGATCATAAACATGAGACCTTTTAGTGAAGTACCCACTTCACAAGGAGTACCCACCCTTAAGTATGAACAAGCACCCACTTATTCTAGATGTTGAGCAACCACATAACACCTATGAAATAAAAAACTCCAAAGCTCTAATTACATTTCATCTAATTGGAGAAATAATGTATAACACCTATCTTTTAACTCTTCACACACACTCAAACTTACTCATACAAGCAATGCATCAAAACACACCTTTTGAATCACTCTAAGATTCTTTGCTCATCCTTAATTTTCTCTTTACTTTAGTCCATTTACTAATCACACTACCTATGATCTCTTTCCTTAGTCCTTATCTTTTGCTCTCTCAACACATCTACATCCAAGTGTTAAAACCATTTCCCTAACCTTTACTCTTTATAATGTATTCATGCATATCAACTTTTAGGTCAGCCATAATAATTGCCTTAACCCTTAAGACATATAAAATTATAACACATAGTTCAATACCATCCTCATAGGTTGCCCATAGAATTCATGGGTCACACTTAAGAAGCTACACCATTAAATTAGGCCTTAGTAGCCCTTATAGGTCTCATAGAGACATATTACCCTTTTAACACTTCATCAAGTAAAAATAGAACACAAGATCACTTTCAAATACATGGTTCCACTCCATATGACATATAAAACATAATCAAATGAATATTCCTACCAAAAAAATCTTCTTCTAAAACATAAATTACTTAAATAATATTATGCACATAAGAATGAATAAATAGTCATCTTTCAACTGCAATAAATTAATCTATATGGACAGTAAAACTTCCAAATTAATTTTTCGAGATATCCCTTGAAATTATCAACAACTTTTATTTTTACATTGTTATCAAATTCTACATATATCATAAGTTATATCTCAAAGAATATTGATTGTTTTTTCCTTTGTTAATTTGAATATTCAAATTCCAATGGTTACTATATAAAACAAAACATCTAACAGTTGTCATCATCTCAAGATTCATAAAATATAGATCAATTTCACTCCATAAATCTCCTTAAAAGTCTCTTATTCTTTACCTTGCATCACTCACCATTGGTCTTAGATCTGCACTTCCATGATTGTGCCACTTGGTAGCTTTGCATACCTTCTATACACCCTGCACCATTTAATCAATGTACTTGCACCACTTAGTAGTTACGCATGTAATCTAATCACTTTATTGAATTATTGACTCAATATGCTCTATTAGATCATAATATGCATGATCATGTGGTTCTTATTGATATCTATTTGATAGTTTTAACACTCACCATAGATATTCATCATTCGATTAAATACTCACCATTAGTTCTATCTTAACTATTTGACCCTTGACTTCAATGTAGTTAAACTTGACCATCTCTAGTCCATCATAGTCTAGTAGAACATCTTCTACAATTCATATCTTGAACTATAAAACACATCAAGACTCTAAATATTTAGAGTAACTTCCTGATATGATAGATAACATCTCCATGAAAATATTTGACTAATGTTGTCTTTCTGATTACCTACACAAAATACACAAACTTGTTGGATCACTTATAAATTCATGATGTACAGTGATGGTCTAGATTATCTTAAGCTAGAATATGCATGTTCCTCTTTCCAAATGATCAAATGACACACCAAAACTTCACCATTACATTTATGGATCCCTTACAACTTCTTCTTTTTCCTTATATACTAGCACATGTTCCATATCTCTCCAAGCTATCAAACACAACTTATTTTTCATTCATGCACTAGTACCAAATACTCTTATCAGAGATACAATCATTGACAGGGAGGAGGTGAATTAATGATCTTATATATTTCAATTATAATTCCAATTCTTTATAACTATTAGATAATCAACATATATCAACTTGATCAAGAAAAATTAACTAGAGAGAGCTCATTCATTCAATGCATACACAAGATCAATCACATAACACATAGTTCCTATGGGAAACCCTTAAGGGGAATAAAACACACTCTCAATTTTTCAACACATAGAATACTAATCCTTTAAAAAATTATAAACAAGAGATTGGTTAACTCCTTTAGACTAGAAAACCTTGATCATGTCCTCTTGACCAAAGGCCTTTAGTGAAACACCTATTTCACTAGGACCAACTACCCTTATGAAATATCAGGTCCTTTGGACCCTCCTTGAACACCTCCAAATTATAACTAATGTATTCAACACCTAGTGATGGATCTCTATTTATCTAACCCTTACATAAACTCTCTCTCTCTCTCTCTCTCTCTCTCTCTCTCTCTCTCTCTCTCTCTCTCTCTCTCTCTCTCTCTCTCTCTCTCTCTCTCTCTCTCTCATACAAGACTCTCACATAGGCATGCCATAATCTCTTTCCATCTTCACTCAAACTATCCTTATATGAACACTCAGAGCTCTTTATATATCCTCAAACTAAAATATCACTCCTTAGACATAGAAAATATGACCTATAGGTCATACACAGTCCAAAATATTCTCTACTCATAAACTCATCAATTGAGTACTCTACCTCTCCTTTGTTCCATAATTCTCACATACACAAACAATAAAACCTATAAGAGCACTATTATGACATCAAAAATATGACATATAGGTTATACACACCATCATCAACCTGATCTACCCTTAAATCCATCTATTAATCACACAAAACTTCACCTTGACTTCACTCACAATACACAATCTCTCAAATAGCCTCTTGAGCATAATTACTCATTCTACCTCTTCTAGACTTATTAGGTCCAATGACCTATGTGATCACCTTAATCACCTTTCTTATAAAATCATGTATAACCCTCTTCACTCTCTACTAGTCCTCATTAACCTATACCTTCTCTTTAAAATGTTATATCATTCACTTGGCTCCATATTTTTACAAGCCTTCACTTTGAGTACCTACTCACAAGTCTCTCTCGCAAGTCTTTTCACAAGCATAGAAACCATCACATTTGGTTTCACTATATATAGAGAATTCATGAATTATCAATTTCAAAATATTTACTATCAGCCATAATACATGCCTTCACCCTTAAGTCATCTCACATTGGTCACACTTAAGCACAATCCACTTACAAATAGACCTAAGTCACTTTTAGGTTCTATGGAGACTCATTCAGCTCTTTGACACTTCTCTGAGAAAACTAAAATGTAAGAACACTTTCCAAATGCATGAACCAATTCAAATTGACCTATAGGTCCTCCTTAAGCTCCAATAACCATCACATTACCCTTTTACATAAGCATAATTTACTCAAACAACTCTCTATACACACAATCATTATGAGCAAACACATAGTCACCTTGTAAAATTTTATTCATTCTACATATGATTATTCAAACCTCCATAATTCACATAGAGTATCCTCATGGAGTATTAAAAACTCCCAAATAGATAATTCATCATTAGATATCGAAACAACATCAGAACGAGCTCAAATACCCTTCTTGGGTTACTTGCAAAATATGCACAAACACACAGTCAATTTTTAAGCTCAAATATTTGTTTATATACACTTCTAAGTATTCAAATCCATATTTCCAAATGTGCCTTGGAGTCTTATACCACTTTTCTTCTTACATCATGAGGCAATTCATCCTAGATCAAAAGATATGGTCCAAAAACCATAGACTAGTTTTTCCCTTTGTTTAATTCAAATATTCAAATGCAAACAATCACATTTAAACATCTAATAGTTAACCTTATCTCATGTAATCTATAAAATTTGAATCAACATACTCTATCAAAATTCATGAATGAGTCAGGGCTTTATCATATAGTGTTCACCATTTTATCTTATTCAGAACACCCATAATCATGACACTTGGAACCCTCATGTCCCTTTTGAGAACTTTATTTTTAAACATCAAGCACTCATCATCATATCACTCAATTCACACTCTGAATCTATATTTTTATGAACTCCCACAAATTGTTGATCCTTAGAAGAACATCAATCTTTATCTTTGCTCAATGTTATACATTGGACACTTATCACCATCTTGATGCTTCCTAACTTCTTGGATCAATGCACTCCATCAATGATTCTCAAACTTTAACTTCTGAAAAAATGACTATGGGAACCTTGCTTATCTACCTAGAAGGCTAAATTTTCATAGTCATATCATTTACCTCATTCACTCGCATGTTCTCAAATATGTACCATATGATCTCCTCACATAGGAGAATCTAACCTCATGAAAAAAATTTCCTAAATCCCTCACATGTGTGAGATATAATGAACTTAAAATGCTCACTTATATTTTTATACCATAGAGCCAATAATGTCAAAACATGTCTAGAATGCCAAATTTGAACATGCATATCTTTTATATCACTATGATGCTTGACCTAAAAGTTAGATTAAATGAACTAAGCACAAAACTAAATAAACCCATATGATCACCTTAACCTAAAATGTCTACATGTGCAAGATATGCCACAATAAAAATGTTTACTTGACTATTCTTGCCACATTACAAAGTTGGCAAAGTATGGGAAAACACTGTCAAACTACCTAGGAACCTAGCTTTTCACTTACATCTTTGTGTTATGCTTAGATGCATGAATTGATATTTAGCACATAAGAATGAAGGACTAATTTTATCACAACCATCTAACCAACTCCTCCTGACTAATTTAAATGTGGAAATGGTGATGTCATCAAATTACCTACTCATATTTTCTACCATTGGACCCAAAAATTCTAGATGAAAACTATGGACTACCAAATGAATTATAATCATGCACATAAGAACTCAAAGAGTATAAGACATCTTATGGTACCTATTACACATGATTAATACTCCATACTCATCCCTAAACATCTGTTACCATGTCAAAACTAAAGATCAACCAAGCCTCCTTCAAGCATACTAGGATAAACACATTTCACACTTTGTCATCGTCACTTAGATTATCAAAGAACTTCAACCACTTATCAGGATAGTTGCATGACATCATTGAAAACTCTCCAACAATCTCCCTCTTTTTCATTGATGTCAATGACCATCATATAGTAATATACATCTCAACTTCTTTATCTCTTTCCAATCACTCTAAAAAAATAATCTTCTCTCACTTGACATAATGACAAAGTGGGCACAAAATAATTCTAAGGACATAAAAATACTACCAAAAGGATAAGATAATACTATAAATATGATACAAACTCCCCCTTCCTTTGAGCCTACCTCTTCTTGCCTTGACAATTTCCTCTTACACCATGCCAACACTCTTCTTCAGCCAAAGACAACAACCAATGAAGAAGGAACACATACAAATACTGAAATATGATTAAATTCACCAAAAATAATCCAAGGAGAACTACCCCTAATATTTCTAAGCCATTTTCACCTTTTGAGAATCTTTAGATCTCCATACACCTAGAAGGACCACCTCATAGGATTACTAGCCTTGTCTTTCAAACCACCTCAAGGACCACCAATAGAACTTCAATTCACACACAAAATAGGAAAGATGATCTAAAACAACATGAGAACATATCTTGAAATATTCATGCCTTGATCTTTTGGAAAATTGGAACAAAAAGCACATCTTCAAGACTAGGTTTGTTTAGATTCCTTATAGTCCTACTTGGAGCTTAAAAAGCTAAAAAAAATCTGTAGACACAAATTTACGACCTAAAAATTCATATATAAATCACTCTCATATTACCTCTCAATCAAACCAATTTGAAACAACTAGCTCATCTTCTATAATATACTTCTTTCACAAACTAACTACCCAATTACGCCTCCAACTTAACAAAAACTAGAGTAACTTGAGAACTATAAACCTTAAATTATCTATGAATATTGATTTGACAACCCATATAGACCACTCAAATTATTAATAATACTTATTCCTCAATGCATAAGGCATATCACTTTTCTAGTAAAGCTTAAAACCCTAGAATCTTAAAATAAATGGAGTCAATAAACCTCCTTTTGGTCAACATCTACCTCTGAAACTTTTTGAACCCCTAGAGACAATAATTAATTTAATCTTACACATATTTGGGAACCCATACATCCTATAACCCATTTCAATATCTAAATATCTTTAATCACAAACTAAAAAACCCAAGAGCAAAAAAAAGTCTCCAATTTGACTTCAACATACCTTCAGACCATAAAACCACCTAAAACATGCTAGAATAAGGTCAATAAACCTTTATAAATAAAAATATAATCTTGACATTTCATAAATATCATTAGGTCATCTAGAAAGACCCATTATAACCCTAATTTTAGAAATTGCACATGCTACCAACATTTTTCATGACAAAGAAACTAAACTGGGCTCAACCATGAATTACAAACATGTCATCAACTGATGAAAATATTTGCATATTCTTCACCTGATGTTCACTTAGTTACATATACCAAAATTTATTCATTATCATCATGAATACACACCTTAAGGTTTGTAGACATTAAACCCTCAAGTCATTGCCTTTTATCTTTTGGGTTAGTTCTTAAAAAATTGGGAGTAGACATGGCATGCAGGTCTACCAATCAAAAAAGTCCTTCATTGTAAGTCAACACATCTTCTCATGACCATATTTGTCATGCAACATAAAATATGACCCAACCAACATACACCATGCTTCCTCTTTCTAAAAAGTGTCTCCTTGAAGCTTAGAGAGAGACCCCTTTGACAAAGAGAGACTAAACTTCTCAAAACTCTATAGAGTCCCATATCTCCATAATCTCATCTAAATTGTAGTCCTTATTTAATTTTAATGGATACATGACTTCATTCTTTACTTTAGACTTGTCATCAAAAGTAGATAACATAAACTCTTATATTTCTTTCATGTTAATCATGGAAAATAAATGATATTTGGTCTTAATTTGATCTTATATTTCTTTCATGTTAATCATGGAAAATAAATGATATTTGGTCTTAATTTGATCTATTGATAGGATTAGGTTTCCATAACCATTTGTGATCTCTTTCTTTCACACTAGGACATCCATACACCTTATTTTTCATTGGGAACTCATTCAACCTATTCTAGTAATACCTAGTAATGTGACCAACTTTATGACAATTGAAACAAACAAGATCATTCACAACTTTTTCTTGATGATTATTGTTATTTTCTTTTTCTTTCTAAACAAAAGACAAATTATGTACCTTATTTATATCTAATTCATTCTTTTTTGTAGCATGTAATCCACCTTTATCATGATGATCCTTCACAGTATCTGGTCTCAATACCATTAATTAACTTTTAGGAGCATCTTTCTTCTTGTCAATACTTGAGTGCATCTTCAAACAATTCTTGTAGAATTTGGAAATATGTCATACTTTATTTCAATTATAGAAAACAATATCATTAAACATACATCTTGACTAATTTGAGATGTGATTTCTCCAAGACCAATTTCTTCTTCTTCCAAGCCTCCATGAGAACTTATTCTTCATTATCTTCCTCCTAAAGTCCTTATCTCTATGACCATACTTATTACATGTATAATAATGACCATGGAATAAACATGTATACCTTGAAGTACTTGGTTGTCTAATAGACATTCTCGCATTCTCCTTGACATCATCAAGATTATCATTCTTCTTATCAAGTTTATCTAACTTGACTCCAACAATCTCATTCTGCCTCTTCAAGGACCCCATCTCAATCTTTATCTGATTGTACTCATCTTCTCTTGCTTTTAGATTTGCATTTATAGTCCTTAATTAATCCTCAAGAATAATAATCTTCTCTTCATCCTCTTTGGCCTTGGTGGACATGTCTTTCAATCTATATTCTTACATTTCAATAAACTTGATATGTTCTTGATACTTGTTTTCTTATTTCTTGGACATGCCTAACAAAATTCATTTAAGAGAACTAAATTGTGCTTCGAGACCTTTGATCATATTCCTCAATTTATGATTCCTTTTCTTATACTCCTTTAGTTCACCAAGATCACTCATGATCTCAGCTTCTATATCAACTTATTCTTCCTTGATGTCATCTTCTTTACTTCTATGGTAAACTTATTTATCAGACATGATGTCCTTTTATTTTGAGCACATAATTATCTTGGCATTTATTAACTAAACCTTGAGATCATTGATAACATTTTCATCCTCTTTGGCATCTTTCTTTAAAGTAACTATCTACTCTTCATGTACCTTGATCACAACCTTCCACTATTGATTTTATTTATTCAACTATTTATCCATATTTGTACCTAATTAAGATCTCCTTCAATCTATTAAACTTCCTCCAAAGGACCTGATCTGATACCTATTGTTAGAGGTATAACCATTGAGAGGGGGGTGTCAAATCAGTGAGCCCAAATATTTCAATTACAATTCCAATTATTTTAAATTATTAGACAATCAGAATATATCAACTTGATAAAGTAACATTAATCAGATAGATCTCATTCATTAAATACATACACAAGATGAAACACGCAACACATAGTTCCTATGAGAAACCCTCATGGGGAATAAAACCCACTCTCAAGTCTATAACACATGGACTACCTATCTTATAATAAATTATAAACAAGATACTAGTTAAATCCTTTAAACCAACAAACCTTGATCATGTCCTCTTGACTAAAGGCCTTTAGTGAAACAGTTGTTTCACAAGGAGCAAATTCCAGTAAGGAAGATTGGGTCATTTAGACCCTCTTTGACCACCTCCACCTTAAAATTGATGTCTTCAACATGTGAAGATGGATCTCTATTTATATAACCCCTACAAAAACTATCTCTATCTCATACAGACCTCTCACACAGGCATGCCATAATCTCTTTCCATCTTCACTCAAACTATCTTCATATGCACACTCAAACCTATTTTCATATTCTCAAACTACAAGAGCACTATTTAGACATTAGAAATATGACCTATAGGTCATACACATAGTCCCCAATTTCCTCTACTCATTAACTCATCAATTGAGTACTCTACCTCTCCTTCACTCCATAACTCTCACATACACAAATAATAAACCTGCAAGAGCACTATTATGACATCATAAATATGACCTATAAGTTTTACCCAACATCATAAAACTTATCTTCTCATCAATCCATCCATTGAGCACACACAAATTTCACATTGCCTTCACTCACCATACATACTCTCTCAAATATCCTCTTTAGCATAATTATTCATTTTACCTCTTCTAGACTTATTGGGTCCAATGACCTATGTGATCACCTTCATAACCTTGATCAAACAAGTATGTATAATCCTATTTTCTCTCTTCTAGTCCTCACTAACTTATACCTTTTTTTTTAATTTTCTCTCCTTCACTTTGAGCACCTACTCACAAGTCTCTCTCACAACTCTTTTCATAATCCTAGAAACCAACATATTTGGTTTCAATATAAATAGATTATTCATGAAATATCAAGTCAAAAATATCTCCTATCAGCCATAATACATTCCTTCACCCTTAAGACATCTCACATGGGTCACACTTAAGCACAATCCACTTTCAAATAGTTCTAAGTCATTATTATGTCCTATGGAGACCCATTCAGTTCTTTGACACTTTTTTGAGTAAACTAAGACATAAGAACACTTTATAAATTCATCGACCCATTTATGATGATGTATAGGTACTCTTTAAGTTCTAAAAACCATGAAAATACCCTCTTGCTTAAGTATATTTTTCCAAACAACTCTCTATACACATAATCATTATGAGTGAACAAATAATCACCTTGTAAAATTTTGTTCTTAATGCATACAAATATTCAAACCTTCATAATGCACATAGATAATCTTTATAGAGTCTAAAAAACTCCCAAATAGATAATTCATCATGAGATACCGAAACAACATCAAAATGAACTCAAATACCCTTGTCAGGTTAATTGTATAACATGCACAAACACATAGTAAACTTTGAGGTTCAAAATATTTTTCTACATACACTTCTAGATGTGCCTTGGAGTCTTATACCACTTTAATTTTTACAACATTGTCCAATTCATTTTAGATCAAAAGATATGGTCCAAAAACTATAAAATAGTTTTTCGCTTGGTTAAATTCAAATATTCAAATGTAAATGGTCACAGTTAAACATCTAATAGTTGACCTTATCTCATGCAATCTAGACAATTTACTCAACATGATCTATTGATCTTCATGGATCAGTCATTTATTTATCATATAGCACTCACCATTTAATCTTACTTATAACCCTCGTGATCATGACACTTGGCACCCTCGCATACCATCTAAACAATTTATTTTTAAACATCAAGCACTTGTCTTCATCTCACTCAATACACACCATTGATCTGTGTTTGTATGAACTCTCATGAATTGTTGATCCTTAGATGAAGATCAATCTCTATCTCTACTAAATGTTAAACATTATACACTTAGCACTATCTCACTACTTCTTGAATTCTTAGAGAAACTCCCTCCATCAATGATGCTCCAACTTTAACTTGTGCAAAAATGACTAAGTATGAGAACCTTGCTTATCTCCATGGAAGGCCAACTTTGCATAGTCATATCTTTTACCTCGCTCACTGACATGCTCTCAAATTTGGATTATATAGTCTCCTCACATATTGGAATCCAACCATGTGACAAAATACTCCTAGAAACCTCACACATGTGTGATATAATGACATTAAAATACTCACTCATATTTTTCTACCATGAAGCCAACTATGCCAAAAACTTGTCTAGAAGGCCAACTTTGAACATGCATATGTTTTTTTCATGCTATGGTGATTGACAAAAAAGTTAATAAAAATAAACTAAGCATAAAACTAAACAAACCCATATGATCACCTTATCCTAAAACATCCACACATGTGAGATATACCACCCTCAATGTGCTTACTTGGTTATTCTTACCACATTGAAAATTTGGCTAAGTATGAGAAAACACTATCAAACTACCTGAGAACCCAAATTTTCACTTGCATATATTTTTTTACACTTAGGTACATGACATAAGATTTAGTGCATAAGAGATAGGGACTAATGTGATCCAAACCATATCACCAACTCCCCCTAACTCATCCACTTGTGGCAATGGTGACTCATCAAATTACCTACTCAAATTTATTACCATTGGACCTAAAAAGTATAGATGAAAACTATGGACTACCATATGAATTCCACTCATACACATTAACACTTAAAGCATATAAGACATTGTATGTGGCTTTTTACACATTCTCAATACTCCATACTCATTCCTAAATGTCTCTAACCATGTCAAAACTTAAGATCAACCAAGCCTCCTTCAAGCATACTAGGATAAACACATTGCACACTTTTTCATTGTCACTTAGACTATCAAGGAACTTCATTCACTCACTAGGACACCTTGATGACATCACCATGACATCATTGACAACTCTCTAATAGCTCTCTTTGGCGTCAATGACAATGTAAGACATCAATGACCATGCTCAACATTTTTAACCTTTAGAAGAGGTAGATTACTATAAATATGCCATGCATCAATTTATTAGAACCCTAAAAGCTTAGAATCTTAGGACTTTTAGGTTGTAAAATGAAGAACCACTTAACCTTCCCATGGACATGGATTACCATGATAAAGACATGTTGAATGATCTCAAAAACCTAGAGACTTGGGAGATCAGAACCATTAGCACATAGGAACGTATAACTATTAAATCTAATATAAAATATAGGAAGTTTATATATATCTGATTTAACATGAATATGCCACATTGTGATTTTTTAAAACCCATGAATCTCAAGGAGCTTGAAAGACTTAATATTTTTTAATTGTCTAAATCTTTAAATGACATTCAAATTTTATAATCATCTAAAACTCTGAATGATGCTAGAGTAACATATGTTTTAGATTAAGGTAAAAGTAGGTTTTGAAGGGACCCCAAAACCCTATAACAGTTCCAAAAAAGATAAAACATTAACAACTACCAGGAAAAGCATTCCTGAAACCTACTAAAGTGTAGCATCAAAATCAGGTTTTACAGGGACTTGAAACCACAAACATAATTCAATAAAAGTACCCAAGTTTTACAAGGACTTGGAACCTCAAATAAAGTTTTAAACTAGAAAACCAAGAAATTGGACCAAACACAAAAACCAGTTGCATCTACTAGCAATAAAGACCAGAACAAAAATAAAACTAGTAGAGAAGATCCTAGTCTTCTATTGCAATTCCAGGATCATTTGAACAGCCTCCTTCCCAATCATAGTAGTATCCTGAATGGATTTAGTAGCCAAAGTAGCAGTAGTTTACAAGGCTTTCTTCCTCAAACTCTACCTTGTCCTCTTAATAGGACCCTCCAAGGATATTGTTTCTTCATTTGCTCTTTTACCGAGGTTAGCTATAGCAACACAAATGCTTGATGTTAATTGCTCCATCTTTGTTCTACTTTCCTTGATGAGCATTCTAAGATTATGCTCATAATCTTTAAGTTTTTCTGGGATATCTCTCATTTGCATCTCCAAGTGGTCAATTTTGGTCTGATCAACATCCTGATTGTGTTGTATTGTTTCCACTTTCTTCTTCAGCCCCATTATTTCATTATAGATCCAAGAATCAACTTGGATAATAGAGTCGGATTTGAACTTGGCAGAATTTAGGAAGGAAATCTTAGTTTCCCTTTGTGGAGAGTTTCAAATATCTTCTGTAGTCTCATGTGGAGGGGAATCAAACATTTCAATTTGTTCCTCCCTATCCATCAGTTTCCCCTCTCTAGTCTCAATAGGGTCTTTATGCTTAATAGGTTCCTCTTCTTCTTTTCCCCCAGTCTCTATAGCAGGAGTTAAAGCCAAAACCATATGATCTTAATTTCTCATAAAAACTAGATCATCAGTTAAGATATCTTTGTCTTTATCACCTTCCCCAGACACAATCTGATTACCCTCATTTTCAGAATTGCTCTATTTTGAGCTTCCCTCAATTGTATCCTCTTCATTCCCTTTCTCAATTTTTCCTTTAGTTTCCAGATATCCGTCCAAATTGGAACTGAACTCCCCAACATCCATCCCTTCCTCTTCCTTCAGGACATCCTGGTCAGAGCTTTCAGTACTCTCCAACTCAAAATCCTCTTCTACAATTTGTTTTTGAGAAATAGAGGGTTTTGGTTTTGCCTTTTCTATCCCTTTAACATTCTCATCCTTCTTACACTTTTTGGAACCCTTATGTTTGTCATAAAAAGGAATCGAAGCTATGGAATTATTTTTACAAAAACCCTCTATGAGAAGTATCAGACCTTCATGTAAAATGGGATGAGACTCCTTCTTCCTATGGGCATATAAGCTTTGAAGCATAGAAAAATGTAGATAGAAAGGGAAATAAATTCTATCCTTGTGCCTAAAGTGCTTGAGAAAAACAAAATGAAATTTGTGAAGTCTTTTATTCCTACCATCAAGGATAAAATACTCACGGATACAGCATAGTACATCTCGCCAAATTCCTTTTATCTCTTCTATATCAAAGAAGTCTCCATTCTTTTCCAGTTGCTTCTCTTCTGCATCCATCTTCGGAAATTTTTTATAGTCTGCATTGGAGATACTTGTCTATTTTGAGAACTTAATACCACCCATAGGAAGCCCTATGACCTCAACAATGAAATCCTCATTAAGCTTCACTGTGACTCCCTGGAGAGTAACTTTGTCATCAACCCAATTTTTATAGAAGGCAGTAGTGGCATGGGGTTTAATCAGAGGGAATTAATGGTCCTTAGATGTTAATCCTATGATCAAAATATATAATACAACATATAAATATTAGATGTATTAACTCAGTAATCATAACATCATATTAAAGTAAAATTTACAAAAATCTAAGGTTCAAAATGACTTAAGATACTAGTTTAAGCTTTAAATATTACAATTTAAATTTGTGCAATGTTGGATTTTTTATAAATATCCCATAATTCCAAATTCATGATACCCTACTCATATATATTTAAGCTCATAGATCACCAAAATAGTGTTTTTACAATAATTGGTCCATGTTTTAAAATCTTGAAAATAGGGTGTGTGTGTGTGTGTTAGGGCACAACACACATGATGAGAGTTAGATGAATGATCAATAATTATCCTAATATAGATAACTGATATTATATTTTATAGGTATTGTTAAATACATCTTATGCCTATAAAAATCTATGTCTTTATTCCTATATACTCCAAATAATTAGGACCCAACTATAAAAGAGAAGATTCATCTCATTCTTCGTTACCACGTGTGAGGCCAATAAACCAATGATGGTCTCATGTGTCTTTGGGATCATATCCCTATTAAACCCTACAAATCTAACACCCTACTTATCACCTACATTAGGAACATTTATGTCCCCAAAAATATTTTGTCCATGCCTGAGCCTCCACTCAATCAATAATATCCCTGAGTGTAACCATCTTCCCTATCACTCGTGACCACCCCAATATCCTATACATATCAACTAATGTTATGATACACTCCTTAAGATCCTTTTTAAAATGGAAAGTGTTATCATCCATTTCCAATAGATAAATAAATTACATAAAAGTCTACTAATTGGGGAAACTATCCCCATTTATGCCAACCTAAAAATTCATTATGTCAAAAATAAAAATATCCTCTATAAAGAGAAATATAAGTACTATATGGGGGAACTAATTGGTCTATATACCTTTTCCATCATATATAATTAAGGTCCTAAAATGACATCTATTATTGAGGTTCTACTATAATCCTATAAAATTGTCTCCATCAGTTACTTGATGATCATATTTATAAAAACTTGATCCAAGTTCATTCGAGGTTTCATATAATTTTTAAGATGTTATTATTATAAATATAAAAATGAAAATATATATATTATTGTGAAAATAGGTTTCCTAATACATTTATTCACACTTATCACAGCAATAAAATTAAAGTGACATAACTTACATAATTTAATGTCAAACCATCATCCAAAAAGTGCCTCAACCTCATGGAAAATTTAATTATGTATTTCATAAGACTAACATCAAACCACTTAAAACCCTAATGCTTTTTATTTTACACATGATAAAAATATATAGGCCCAACATAATATCTAATATTTTTTTATAACATGTGAAACCCTCCAATAACTTAATAGAACATTAAATAACTTTTGTTTAAAATTGGTTGGTTACAAAAGATACTTAAATTAAAAAATAAATAGTTAATATTGGTAAGAATAAACTCAAGGGATTAATATTTATTTCATTATCAAGAGTGATATCCTTACAATACCATATTATTTTAAATATTTTTTTATTTTGATTGATATACACAAATTCAATATTGAATACAACACAATTACTATGTCATCTCAAATACCACCTAATGGATAGAATTGAAACCCTTATAAATTCATTTCATTGTCAATATATAAAAAATATTAGAACATATCCATAACCCATGTTATTTGCACGTGAACTAGACTAATCATGTTACATCTATTATGAAACTCATTTTTTGGTCCTTTGTTAGTCGTGTGGATAACAAAATATAGATAAACCTAATATGAAACTGACTCTCTATGTTTAAATATCATTTATCTATAGTTGTGACTTATTCTTCCCATGATTTGGTTTCCCATTTTTGTTTTTATAAATAGTGACGTAACTTATTAGTTAATGAGATCATAAATACCTATTTATTCCCTTTGGTAATTATTTATGCCTTTAAAAATAACCTCATCACTAATTGTATTCCTATGGAAAAAAGGAAATGTTTGTCTACCAATGGAAATGTTTATCACACAATTTTGACCTCCTATGATTTGTATATTTTTTCATGAACCACTAAATAAGTATTTAAGTGAAGGTTCATAATTAATTTATTATTCTCCCTTTACCATTTATTTATTTGTAGTGATTATGCATATCAATTAAGTCTCATATTTAGTATTTAACTCACAAAACATTTTATATAAAATAGAAAGCAATGTAAATTTTAAGAGCCTTTATTCGAAATCACCTTAGATTTCATTGGTAAATCTATAGATAATTATTTCATAGGAATGGAAATTGTTTTAGGTGTGATAGTGAATCCATTGGGAGGAAAGGTGAAACAAACATAAAAAATAGAGTTTTCTTGTTTTTTATTATAATTAACCAATTGCATAGTGCA
>JARHVA010003621.1:602500-607500 GCA_037957365.1 Torreya grandis | reverse complement strand
GCATGCAAATTACAAGTTTATAGCTTGATTTTCCATCTTAAATCTTGATTAGTATTTTATATGTTGATTTTTATTTTGGTCAACCTGTAGTCAACTTCAAATACTCTACCAGGATTCTACATAGACCCCACACATTACTTTTATAGGTTGCATTTTATTTATTAGCTATCCACATGGTAAGGGTCTAAGGGCATGGGTTTAAAACATATACATGACCTAAGACATATACATGGCTTAGTTAAAACCTCCCACATGCACATATCTCCACATCATGCCCAACTACATGTTTAAAAAAATTTGTGTTATTTTCTTCATCGGTACATTATACTCCAACCTCCTATGTGGATTGTCCTTGATGGTATAGCTTAATACATTTGTTCAATCCTCTATTTCCAATGTGGACCATTTTTCTTTATAAATTTACTCATTGAATTTGTTGTGTAGGTGTGGGAGTTTCAAAGGCAATTTGCATGTTGCATTCTCACCTCATTCCTCCATGGAGTTTTATGTTGCATTAACAACTTGCGTTTTGAGGAAGTTTAATTTATAGGTTGATTTTCCATTTCAATCTTATGAACAATTTAGATTCCCATCGACACTTATAACCATACTTAAAATGAAAAATGGAAACTCCAAATGCAAGCTAGAACTAGGATTGTAGAGGGTTTACATGACATGAACACGAGAGTGGGATTTTGTTTATTTTGAGTATAGAAAAGGATTTTTTTGACTTGAGGGGAAAATAGGACTACTCAACTTCGGGTGAACACTTGCAGACATGAAGTAATAGATAGACAATTCAAGCATTGATATTCCACAAGGGCACAATTGCTTAGTGCAATTTTGGGCACTAACAATAACTCTCACCCATGGATATATACCACCTATGGGTGTGTAAAGGACTCCAAAACACAAGACCAGGTGTCAATCCATTGGGAAACAAAGTAAAGACTTCAGTAATTTCAAAAAATACCCATATAAACTCAATAAAATAGGGTAGATTGATAAAAGCATATCAAAAGGATATGAAAATGAGCACATGAGAAAAAAATGATGAAAATAATTATATAAAAAAGGCCCAAAGTAGATGGGTAAAAAAATAATGAAACAAAAAAAATATACACCATAAAATTTAATACAAAGTCATGGACTCGGTTAAGGAATTGTTTCAAATGTCTATCATAACTGAAAACTATGGTATCATGGCATCCCTTAACTTCTATAACTTTTCCAAAAGATTGGTGTCAAATATGAAGTTAATCAATATCTATAATTTCCTAAAGGTATTGCTTCTAGGCTATAATGGGATGACATGCTAAAAAAAATCCTTCACATATGATTTCATATCTAGATATGACCAATCTAAGCAATCTTGGTACTTATTTAGTAGCTACAAGTAAGCTTGTTTCTCAGTTGTGTTCAAGTGAGTACCAAATAAGGATGCTTCATGATCATCAATGTCATTAGTGCACTCTAAATACAACTTGAAAGAAAATTCAAAACATTTATTGTTAGGGCCATAAAAGATAACCCCATCTCCATTTCCAAGATTGAAGCAAGCCCTATCAAATGAGATTCTCAAAATAACATCAATTTCATTGTCAAATCCATCATTATGAATAGTAGGTTATTCAATAATGTCCACATTTCTAATGAAGTTACCCAACTATACATTTGTTTACAACACTTCATTGAGAGTACATTTTGGATCTTCAATTACATGCAGTATCTTTAGTTCTCTATGAAGTTTGACCATATTTCCCTCAATGGAATGGTATCATAATTAAAGTCTATTTACACACTTATACCCATGATGGTAGCCCATTTTTGTGACAAAAACATCCCCCACTTAGGTGGGTAATCCAAAACTATCATGTCCATATTCAAATATTTACCTTGATGCACTACCAACCTGATGACTTATCCAAGAACCGATACCTCTCATGAGTCCATGGCATAACACTTACCAAAAGATAATGTAATTTTCACTCCAAACATGATAAGGACACCTAGGGGCATCACATTACAGGAATATCTAGAATAAAACATGCAATTATGGATAATCAGACCATTGATCAACAAGGTTGTATAAAATGAATCCATATTTAGATGAATTTCTACTAATGCAGTCCCCAAGTAAACTTTTGGGGCTGGTTTGACAAACTATTTTGATTATTCATCATCATCTGGGGGTATTTGGGGTGAATTCATTACATTTAAATCTTTACTTTCACCAAATTCTAAGTACTTAAATCTCCTCTTCCTATGTTTAGGTATTCATAATAACTCAACCAGTGGCACAATGATTTTTAGTTGGCTCAACACTTGGGACATATCACACATTCTATATTGAGGAAGAGAAGTATTAGGTTGTAGGGTGACAAAAACTTTAGCTAGAATACAATCATTTAATTTTGAAGTGGAACATGATGGGATGATTTAGCATTCCAAAAAATAGTCTTTAAGGGTAGATTATTTCTCACATCATTCCCACCCTTAGGGATAATAGATAGCAAGGGTACTCTATTATTGGTTGGAACACCTTTTGGTTTGTAAAATTAGGAAATAGGTGCTAGCTTGGAGGAATTTTAGACTATTTTAGATTTTTTAGCTTCCTTACTTGCATCCCCTACCCTTGGATTTGTAAGGGGTAGTGTCATAAGGAGTAACACCTTGTTGCCTACTTCTCAGGCTATATTATTTATATTGGACAACTATTACATTAATTATAAGCTACCTATCCTCAACTGAAGGAATTCCCCCATCATATGTTTTAATCATCATTGATCTTAAAAATTTAAATCATGATTAGGTAATTCTTATGATTGTGTCATATTAACATCACAAATAAATTTGAGGTTGGGACACATACCTTCTTAACTACACTCTAAAATTTATCAATAGTAGTAGCACTAATCAATTTTATGGAGGTAGACAATCTCCTTTAGAATACTTGACAATCAATCATCAAGATCTCATCATCATCAAATGAAGATTCAGATTCATATTTATCTTCATCAATTGGTTTAATAGTATCACATGGGAGATGTGTAAGGAAGAATTTATCACAATAATTAATGTCAAAATCACAATTTATAGAATTCACTTTGGTGTTTAGTGGATCAGGCACTTCCTTTTCAGCCCCTCTATATTGATTTATATCATTTCTTTCAGGCCTCTTCCCTATATCATTATATCTAATGTGGAAAATAGGCTTTCCTTGTGCTTTATTCAGATTTTTAGTTCTCACTTAACTTGAAAACCCATAAGGTAGACCCTTTTCAACTCTAGCCAACTTGTATGACATTTCTTTGATAGTGGATGCCAAAGTCTTAACTATTTCCTCAAGTTTGGATATCTTAGTGGATTATGTCTTTTTTGGATTAACCAACCTCACATCAGCTTGTTTATTAAAGGTATTTCCCATAGCCTTTATGTTTTTCTCAATTTTTATGGCTATATTGAATGCCAACCTTAGGTTTATGGGAGCATTGTCCCTCAAATAGCATGCAACCTACTTGTCAAAGGCATCACAATTTTAAATCAAGTAGTCTATATCACTAGGCCTAATGTTTTTAGGTAGCCTAATTATAGTCTTATTGAACCTTGCATTAAAGTCCTACACACACCGAATAGGGTTCTTGAACTTTTCAAATTCTATCAAGAGAAATCTAGGATCAATCCTATAACCATACTAAATTTTTAAAACATTCTTCATTTATTCCCATGAATCAATGCATCCAAGGAGAAGGGAATTGAACCACTCATAGGCATCTTCTTCTAGCATGTTAAAAAATAGCTTAATGAAAATATCTTCATGTTCAAACTCATAATCCTAAATGATAATTTAGAAATCTCTCACATGCTTATCACTAGTCACTGCATTATTCCCTTGAAACTTAGGAAGGTAGTTCCTTACCTCGTTCAGGACTTCATTGGGATAACCTTCTATTTCATCAAAATTGATAGGTCTAAATATGATAATCCATAATATAGGATTCTCATTCTCATCTTGATCCCTATGCCTCATGATTGGTTCAATGGTGAGTTTAATATCAGATGGTAAAGGGATGTGAGGGGGTGAGTGAAGTGGACTTGGGAAATCAAACTTAGGAGGAGATTCAATAGGTTGAGAATGAGTTAGATAGTAAATACAATTGTAAGGTTTTGAATTGTTATAAAAACTATGATAATATTCAATAATAATAAGTTCAACAAGCAAATGTTTAGAATTACCAGAATCTTGATAATCTAGACACTCCTTTATAGTTGAACTTTGGCCTTCAATCAACTTTAAAACTTGTATCCTCTTTTTATGAATACTTAAGGGCAAGACAAGCTATTTTAATGAGTCACTTTTGAAATATGACCTTATTCCTTCCATATTTGTAAGAAAAAGAGCACTCATAACTAAATATTTTTAAAATGGGCACTGATCTTTCTTTGAAACCAGATGATATTTTGGATTCACCATTGGAGGAAAACTTCTATAATATAAGAATTTACACATACACAATGATATATACTGAAACCATATATTGATGAAATTAGTGATGATGTATGAAAGGAAAGACATTGAAAATTTTAGAATCGTGTTCAAAATAGGAAACTACCTCAAAACGTGACAAATTTACAACTCTTTGTAATAAATTTAGTAGATGTTAATTTGATTAAATCTCTCAAGTCTTGGGACATCCCCAATGGAGCATTGAAATTGTTGATGGATAAGATAGAAAATAACACTTAAATAACCTCAACTTTCAAAAAAATGAGATAATATGAATAAAATTTGTCTAAAAATGCATTTGAGATTACCTGCATCAAATATTTGTATAGAATTTTTTCAAACATGAACTTACAATTAGCTCTCCACAAGAGTCCCCAACAACATAGGTGATAAGAGTTGTCTCTGGTAATGGTGCTAGTTGAGTGTTGGTTCCCAATTGTACACCTCGTACACTTAGCCTTGCACACTTGAGTAAATGGAAAATATGGATGAT
>JARHVA010003621.1:587500-597500 GCA_037957365.1 Torreya grandis | reverse complement strand
AGCAGTTCCACTCTAGGATATAGTTCTTATGTAGTCTATGAGATCTTCTTTGTGCATACCAATACCATAATCCATTAGCATAATAGTACCATTTTATTTGTATGGTTTAATTTGAATCTCTAATTCACCACCTTTCCCAAAAGACTAGTCTCTATTACACTTAAGAAGTAAAGCTTATGCAATGCATCACTAGCATTACTAACTAGGTCATGTAGGAACACTTCCTTGTAGATTACACATGCTTTGAGGTTTATGATGTTACCTAGTTATGTTTGTGGCAAAGATACTATGGTAAAGAAATAGACACTAGAGGGTCCAATTGAAAAATATGAATATCAAGTACAGGTCAGTCATCTTTTATATTTGATAGTGAATAGCTTGTACAACCACAAGGAAGTGTTCCTTCATGAGCTAGTTAGTAATGCTAGTGATGCATTGCATAATCTTTACTTCTTAAGTGTAATAGAGCCTAGTCTTCTTGGGAAAGGTGGTCAATTAGAGATTCAAATTAAACCATACAAAGAAAATGGTACTATTATGCTAATGGATTATGGTATTGGTATGGACAAAGAAGATCTCATAGACTACATAAGAACTATATCCTAGAGTGGAATTTCTAAATTTATGAAGACATTGAAGGAGAGATAAAAAGTTAGCTCTGATAGTAATTTTATTGGGCAATTTGGTGTTAAATTTTATTATGCATTTCATGTTTTTTATAAGATTATTATCTCAATAAAGAACCCAAAATATGATAAGCAATACCTTTGGAAAGTACAAATGGATTCTAGATCTTATGTTATACAAGAAGGGATGGATATTGATAAACTAATTCCAAGAGTGACATATATTACTCTACACCTAAATATCGAGGATAAGCTTCAGTATGTAGATTCTAAAAATATCTTGAACCTTGTCAAAACCTATTCATAATTTTTATCTTTCCCAATATATATATATATATATATATATATATATATATATATATATATATATATTGGGAAAGATAAATATTATGAATAGGTTTTGACAAGGTTCAAGATATTTTTAGAATCTACATACTGAAGCTTATCCTCGATATTTAGGTGTAGAGTAATATATGTCACTCTTGGAATTAGTTTATCAATATCCATCCCTTCTTGTATAACATAAGATCTAGAATCCATTTGTACTTCCCAAAGGTATTGCTTATCATATTTTGGGTTCTTTATTGAGATAATAATCTTATAAAAAACAAGAAATGCATAATAAAATTTAACACCAAATTGGCCAATAAAATTACTATCAGAGCTAACTTTTTATCTCTACTTCAATGTCTTCATAAATTTAGTAGTTCCACTCTAGGATATAGTTCTTATGTAGTCTATGAGATATTCTTTGTCCATACCAATACCATAATCCATTAGCATAATACTACCTTTTTCTTTGTATGGTTTAATTTGAATCTCTAATTCACCACCTATCCCAAGAAGACTAGGATCTATTACACTTAAGAAGTAAAGCTTATGCAATGCATCACTAGCATTACTAACTAGCTCATGTAGGAACACTTCCTTGTGGTTGTACAAGCTATTCACTATCAAATATAAAAGATGACTAACCTGTACTTGATATTCATATTTTTCAATTGGCCCTTCTAGTGTCTGTGTCTTTACCATAGTAGCTTTGCCACCAACATAACTAGGTAACATCATAAACCTCAAAGCATGCGTAATTCCACCTAAAATATTCCCTAGATTTTAGGAGCCAACATTAGATAAAAACCAAGATGAAAAAAATGTAGGGTGCACATGATCCTCCCTTTTCATTATCAATAACCTTTTTTAGAAGCAAAATAGGGGTTTTAGTTTATAGTCTTATCAAAACCTCATAGTATTTTTTAGGCTTGAACTATGGTAAAGATAGAATGCCTCAAAGCTTGATACATCTTGGATTAGTTTATTTCTTCTCTCCATGTAACTATTTTATCCATGATGACATTAACATTGAAAACAAAACTACATCTGGAATTTCCTTCCTTGTCCCTAGGTCGCTACTAGAATTTTTGTCAGTATGTGTCAAAATTATATTGAATATTGAATTCCATTTTCAAATACATCAGATATAGAACTTGGCTTGTAAATTTTCAAGTTTTCAACTTGATGAGTTTTATCATAGTTGCCTTTCTCTACTATATTTTTCCTTCTATCAGGATATGGAAGTGGGATAACAATTTACAATTTAGAAACTTATATTTGGTCATTCCTTTTCCACCAACCACTTTTTCATCAAGATCTGGAACTCAACATGTAAATTAATAGTTTTTAACTTAGTTTTCCATCATAAATCTCCATCTATATTTTATATGTTGAATTTCTAATTGGTCAACTTGCAGTCCACTTCAAAAACTCCACCAAGCTTCCACATAGACCCCACACATTAATTTGGTAGGCTACATTTTGTTTTTTATTTGTCTATGTGGTAAGGTTCTAATTCATGGGTTTAAAACCTTTACATGGCCTCTTTCAAACCTCCCACATGCACATTTTTCCATGTCATGCCCAATAACAAATTTAATATTTTCATGTTATTTTCTTTATTGTTGCATTCTACTCTAACCTCCCATATGGAATTGCCTTGATGGCATAGCTTAAGACATTTATTGAAGCCTCTACTTCCAATATGTACCCTTTCACTTTATAAATTTTCTCATTGACTTTGTTGTGCAAGTGTAGGAGTTTCAAAGGCAATTCGCATGTTGCATTCTCACCCCATTCCTTCTCAAAGTTTTATGTTGTATTAAAAACTTGCATTTTGAGTAAGTTTAATTTATAGGTTGATTTTCTACTTCAATCTTCTGAGGACTTCAGAGGTCCTTGGACACCTATAACTGTACTTATTACGAAACATGAAAATTCTAGATGTAAGCTAGAACTAGGATTGTAGAGGGCTTACACAACATGAACATGAGGGCATGATTTTGGCTAGTTTAACTATGAAAAATGATTTTTATGACTTAAGGTAAAAATAAGATTTACTGAATTTAGGTGAACACTTGTAGATAGGAAGTAATAGCTAGACAATTCAAGCATTGATATTTAACAAGGGCATAATTTCTCAGTGCAATTTTATGCATCAACATAATCGATCAACAAAGGTTCTTGATGGTTTTCATTATAGAACCAACCCAAAATGGTTTTAGTTTGGTTGCATAATAAATCTTATCAATAATATTTGTTGTTCGGTTGTATAATTTGGCCAACCAATAGTTTTTGTCAATTGGTTGCATGATTTAGTTGGTCGCTTGCCTAGCTAGCTGACTATAAGATGCAACCAATTAGTTTAGAGGATTTTTAGTTGCATATACAACTAGATGCCTTAGTTTCTAAATTGTGGATTTAACATTGATTATAAGTATCCCCGTTTCCCTAATTTTTATGTTATTATGTAGTCCTTTTATGATTGTTTATTCTTGAGTTTTTAGTGTTGTAATACACCTATGACATCGACATGATAAAAGTATGACATGGACTCCACATGTAAATTTATTTTCAAGAGTTTGTCGTTTCTTGATATTTTGAAATTATTACATCAACTATATACATACAATAATTATATTACCAAGTGTAATTTGGGGGTCCTCATTTGCATGTCATAGTATGAAATAAATGTAATCCTTTTGAAATATCTAATCTCTTTCTATGACAAAGAGATACAAGGTTTAATGTTAGAGATAACTCAAAATTAATTTCTTTTGGTACCTCACCTTTGGATATCCATAATTTTATAGTGATTATGCACCACAATGCTAACCCTATCACCACAAAATAGATGTTGATTGATGATAACATAAAATATTTAGAGTGTTCCTACAACTTGAAGATCAATCTATCCAATATTTATATCATTGTTTTTTAAATTAGAAATTCAACATTTTTTAATTTGTCATCACTTTTCACTAATTGTATACTTTTTTCTTTCATTATAGATAGTTTTGTTAAAAGGGGGCTTCATATTTAAAAAATAATAGACCCATTTCTAAAATCCATTATTCAATGTTTCCTTGCATGAATAGTGTTACAAGGAAGATCAGGAGACATCCCTTTTGGGCTATTGTTTACATTCTTTGTACTCTTTCAGGTTTAAAATTTTACTGGTGTAAATTTATTTTTAATAGGATTAGATTTAAATTTAATTATGCTTGTTGCAATCAGAGTTATGTAATTTCATATTCCACTTTCTAGCATTGTACTATGATTCCTTTTATGACCTATGGAAAATATCAATTCTAACTATGATTTATCAAAAAATAAGCATAAATTTTTTATCTATTGATGAGTAGGAGGTTAGTTTAACATTAAAATGAATCTCTTGATTGATTTAATTTATAAATTCATACAAATTTAAAGCATATTATTTATTTTCTTTTTATAGTTAAGAATCCATGAATTTAGCTCATGAAGACAAGTTTCTTCAAAAGGAGGTCATGCCCTTGAATATTTTGGAGATTTTAAGTTTGTAAAATCATCATTTAATTCATTTCTAATTTCCAAATGTCTGAAGCCTTCTTCAAAATCATATCCACTTGAAAGCTTTCATACTTTCAAATTTCAATGATAAGTGCTATATTATGAAAATTTATTTTTTCTATTATTTTATTTATTTCTTAAATTTTTGTGGTTGACTTTGAATCCATTGACCTTAAACTTTAAGGAACTCAACAAACCCATAAATTTCAAGTTCTACAATCTTATCGACCACTTTTTCAAGGTTTGGTACTTTCCAACTTTTATTTTTTGAATTGATGATTCTTAAATTAGATATTTTATTAATTAAATGATTGACTTTTGTAGCTAAAGCCAACACTCTAACTCAAAATTAGATAGACAAATTAGATGATGTACTATCTGTAGCTATAGTACTAAATGTTAAATTTCAAATTAGAATTATTATTTTCTAATTTACCTTTTCAAATACAATTTCTTTATTTAAATAACCCTCAATCTGTGAGGAAAATTATGCCACCACTACCACCACCAAACTAAATTCACACAAGGGGGAAAGATATTTCATTTCTAACACAAAGTAGGGGAACATGGTGATTGTTAAGTTTTGAATTCCTTAATTTCTCTCTCAGTGGTGTGTCTAGTGCATAAGGATTAACATTTTTATAGGTTATTGATCTTAAATGAGGTATATCTAAGTATTGAAACTCGGGACCCTATTTCCAGTGATTTTAATCCACATTATTTTATTCAAGTTCTAAGTGTAACTACTTAGGAAGAACCTTGTGCCTATTCATTCTATATCCCACTACCTATAGATAATATAGAGTTTTTATAAATGACATTATTACTTTTCTATTGAATCATTCATTATTAGAAAGTGTAATTTCAAATATTAAGGAGGGTGTTCTAGATGATTTGGATGATGCAAAAGTTTGGGAGTTAGGGAAAAAAATATTAATAAAATAAATAAATACCAGTTATCACAACTACTCTTAGAGTGTCAATTTATTTCCATTAGTTCAACATGAACCCACACAAAGATTGATGCTTTATTAAATCAATCTAAGTATGGGTTAATTTCAGTTTGTAATGACTATAATGAAAATATTTTGAGTATTATGTTAAATAGGTTAGATAATTTAAATGTTGAAGCCCAAGCATACTTTAAAAAATGGGAAAGAGACATAAACCTTGTCATGATTGAAAAATCAAAGAAATAAAAAACTTTGGTAAGTTATCACCATTTTTAACAAATATATTCTAGTTATTGTAATTTTTATCTAATAATATATTTTTTTTTAATTTTTAAAAAAAAATGAAAACCTTAAAAATTAATATCATGTCCTCAATGTGCATTTGCAAAATGGACAAAAAAGTTTAAATGTTATGATTACATTTAAGGAAAAAATCATTCTATTAAATTAAAAAAACAACACATTCAAGAAAATAAATAAGGAACACAACATGGACCCTACGATTTTATTGAAGAATAAAACAAATTCATATCCAAGTCTTGTTTTAGTAGGAGATGCAGTGAATGAGGAAAGAGAAAATCTTTCCACTATTAATTGTATTGCAAAGGATCTTCTAAGGGAAATAATATTAAAATACGATATAGAGTAAGGGGAGTTAGGGATTTTAAAATATGGTAGTGATCAAGTGGAAGATGGGTATTTGATGTGTCAAACTATTTATTATGTTTTAAAAGACAATGTTATGTTTTAAACAATAATTTGAAAACACAATGTTGAGTTTCAATTTTCAAACAAAAGTTTTTTATGTTTTAAATGCTCTTGTTTTACTAAATTATGGTTCATATTAAATCTTGCATTCATTAAATTTACTATAATAATGTTGTGTATTATAAGTATATGTAGTTCAAATAACATGGTATTGTTTTCATTATATTCATGGCTGAGTTGAATAGAAATATTTATTCCTATGGATTTGGACTAAGCATCAATTAGAATGTGATGTGATTTTTTAATGTTCAATTATGATCATATGAAATTTTGTGTCATTTTTAGTCTTATCTATGTTTCATAATTGTTGATAAGATTATATTTAGCATCAATCATGCTTCTAGATGATGGAAAAGATTTTGGTATGAATTTGATCATTCAATTTAGTTATGAGTTCATTTTTTGGGAATTGAACATATTGTGCTTATATGAAATCATTATGGATGTCAAATTCATGAAATTATTATTATTTTCTTTGTTGGTAAATGGAATGTTTATTTACCTCTTTGACATCAACTAAGTAAAATTTTTGGTTTTGAGTTTGACTTAGTTTTGAATAAATTTTTTTTCATTATGATTTAATCCAATTCAGTGATGAAAGCATTTATTGTGTTTTTAATCCAAACTTGAATCTTGATCAATTTAAAACTATTGATAAGAAGCTATAATTATATAGGGGTTCAAGAAAATATTTTTTATTATCAATTAGGCTTATTGTTTAATAGGCTTGTAGAATTATTTTATTTTGGTATTTGAATTCAATAGTATTCAAAATTTTAAGCTATAATTTAAGGTTCAAATCATTAATATTGTGTTAAAATATCAGATTTATGTTTTTTAAAACTTAATAAAAAAATATATTTAACAATACCATCTTAAAAAACACAAATAAATTTTGCCCCATTTGAAGAACCAATAACATGAAAGTTAAAGTTGCATGGATAATGGATTAAGGTCTAGAAAATATTTATTAAGGAAATCACAATTTTGTCAACATTTTTTTATGAATTAAATATTTAAAACATTTTAAACTAGAAAAAAGGATATGAAATTGGATTTCATAAAATGATAATTACAATAACTATAAAAATAAAACTTGAGTAACTAAAAAATCATTGGAAAACTTGATCATCATAAGTGGGATTTCAATCTATTGTGTCAGTGTTATATTTAGTGTCAATATTTACATCCTCTCTATTTGTCATTGTATTACTAACGTCTCTTATTTAAGTAATATAACTCCATGTTTCTAGATCTCTTTCATAAGGAAACGTGTCCTTAACATAACGTGAAACATACAATCTCAAACAAGTATTTAGATTTTTATCCAATATGTTTTGAATTTTTGAGATAATGAAATGTACTACACTAAATACTATTTCATCTTTCACTGAGACCAAAATCATTGTTTGACAAAGTTCATATAACTGGAAATATTTAATAAAAATTTCCTGCAAGATGCTACTAAGATAATGTTTTTTTAATAGCCATGTAATTTCACTATTTTCTATTAATTTTTTTTATACACTAATATTTATCAATTATTGTGATTTAAAATTATGTTTACTTATACTTTAGTAAATATTTTTTGATTGCTTAACTTATAAGCATGTAAGTCACGAATGAGCTCGTCTATTTTTTTGATAATACCAAAGGTGCTAACAATTTTGTAGGAAAGATTCATCCTGTGATCCATGTAATGAATTGGAATCATATATGGGGAAAATATTGTTTTAATTCAAACATAAATACCATTTTACACCCCTTCATTATTGACACACCATCAGCCCCAACATACACCAACTTGGTAGCTCTTACATAATCACTCATCCTAGCTTTATCTCTCAAATTAGATACAACCAATTAATGAAAGCTTTTTAGTATTACAATTTTACACCATTTTGTGAATAAATAATAAATGAGTTTTCCATGAATAGTTCTCAAAATTATAAACACTCATTCAAACCCATGATGTATTGTGAACAATTGTGACCTCATCAATGGACAATGAGATAAATAGTAAATTGTGAACATTATTTTTCAAATCCTCCTTCTCAATATTTGTTTGACATTTTTATATTTCCAAATCACTACTATCTAACCAATGTGATTATGTAATGTCCTGAAATCCATTATGTTGAAATAAAATCTTATAATCTAAAAAATTTGACATAGATCTATCATTTTTTTAAATTTGGTATATAGAAAAGAAATATATATATATATATATATATATATATATATATATATATATATATATATATATATATATATATATATATATATTTGTCCTTTAGATTGGAATGCATAAAATTTTCAAATTAAGCTTTGATTATTCCCCTTTTCTCAATAGGATGTTTTTGACATTTATGATCATTTTCATACTCACGTGCATATCTTACATGCATGCATTATTCTATATTTTTTCATTTCTATTTTATTTTTGTCTATCTATATGTATGTTCACTAACACATATGTTTTTTCTTATTATTTCTCAATTATGCCTAAATTGAGTTAAATTATATGTTATTTTCCTAGTTTCTAGCTACATATTTTACATCTACATTTTGTTGGAGTGTCGTTACTATTTTTGGGCTCTATAAGTTCAATGAAGAGAATATTTGCAGCCTAGTCGACCTTAAAAGACCATATAATTTTACATCTACTTTTCTTCCTTCATAAATAATTCTATGTATAAATTTCAATTTAGGTTGGTGTTTGATGAAAACCACAAATCTATTTTGGTAGTTGAATTTCATCATCATTATCTTCTAGGTCTAACTAAACATCTTTGAGTGGTGGCATGTCATCATCATTAAAATATTTAGGTGATGACATGTTATTATGATTAATTCTTTCTTTTAAAATAAAATCATTATTACATGTTATTATCATTATTAAAAATGACTCAAATTTTTTTGTAAGAGTTTATTGCTATTAAGAGAATTAAGGTCTGAATACATAAAATTATACACACATATAATATATATATATTATCTAGAATTATGGGTTGATGATCTAATGCTCAATGTGTTGCTAATTTTCCACATTGATCTTGTTATGATTATTTGTCCATGTGTAAGTAATGATTTTATGACAACTGGTTAATCATTAATATAGACATAGATGGTCTAAATTTATGACACTAACTAGTCTAATGGTTTAATTATCATTTAAATAAGTCATTGCTATATTGGTTAATGTTGTTCCCAAAATATATCACTTTTTTTTGTGGACAACATGTCGACCATTTTAGTCCTACAAGCCAAAATTTTCTCTTTCTTTATCAAAAAATGTTCTGAGCAGTTAATTTTTTCAAATAGCTCAAGCCTTTTCAGCTAAGGAAATCACAAGTTCAACAGGTGAGCTTTCTCAAAGGAAAGTTCAAAATACTTAAGGCATTTCCTAAGTGTTTTGAGAATGGTTCAACACCGAGGTTCAATCAAAAGACTTAACGCTGGGGTTCAAAGAATTAGAATGAACCATTGAACTATTGAACCATTGAGCCCCACTTCTGAAAGGTTCAAAGGTTCAACAACCTCGATGGACTCAAAGAATAAAAGGATTAGAAGAGTTAGAATGAACCATTGAACCATTGAACCCCGCCTCCAAAAAGTTCAAAGGTTCAATGAGCTCAAAGGTTCAAAGAGTTCAGAGTTTGAGTGGAAGCTTCAAGTGAATAGATGAAGCAGAAGATTCTAGAAAATGGTTGAACCAAAGAAGAAAACTAAGTAAACGCGGCCCTTTACAAAACATTGAAATGCTAAACC
>JARHVA010003621.1:575000-582500 GCA_037957365.1 Torreya grandis | reverse complement strand
AAGATGATCCTAAAATGGTCAACATCGAGAATTGTTACACTCTTGATGAAAAAATGAAATTCATTACCTTGCTTTTCCATTACATTGATGTTTTTGCATACTCTTATAATGATCTAAAATCACTTAGGCCTGAAGAAATTTAGCACAAAATTCCTCTCAAGATTGGGTCATCGCCTCACAAGCAGAAACAAAGGTAGTACAACCCCAGGATATCAGGCACTATTCTTTTTGGGATACAAAAAATGCTAAATGCAAAAATTATTTTTCCAATCCATCATTCCACTTGGATTGTGAACATAGTCCCTGTGAGAAAGAAGAATGGATAAATTTACATGTGTGTTGATTTCAAAAATCTGAATCAATCATCTTTAAAAGATAACTATCTCCTGACCATCATGGATCAGCTACTGCAAACAGTGACTGGTGTAGAGATGTTATCAATGTTAGATGGTTTTTCAAGATATATTCAAGTAGAAGTTGGTGAATCAAACCAATGTAAGACTGCTTTCACTACACCTTGGGGCACCTTTGCATATCACATAATACCTTTTGGATTATTAATGTTGTGCAACCTTCTAGAGAGCGATGGATTTTGCCTTCAGAAATGAAATGGGTAAGTTTATTATGGTATACCTTGATGACTTAATCATTTTTTCTAAACATCATTCTAATCATGTGCATCATCTACAACAAGTGCTAGAGTGATGTCGGCAAAATGGTATTTCTCTTAATCCCAAGAAGTCAATTTTTGGGGTTACAAAAGGTAAACTTCTCGATCACACTGTATCCTAAGAAGGCATAAATATCGACCCAAAAAGATTAAAATCCATCCAAGAGCTTACTCTTCCTTCCAGTAATATTATGGTCCATTCTTTCTTTAGAAAGGTGAATTTTCTATGAAGGTTCATTCCTGAATTCATAGAAAAGACTGGCCACATTGTCAACATGATGAAGGGTAAAGCTACTTTCAGCTGCACTGAAGAAGGCAAGTCAACATTTCAAGACATCAAGGAAGCTATCACCCATGCCCTAATTCTAGTTTGTCTTGATTACACCAAAGACTTCATGATATACAGCTATACTTCTGAACACACGCTTTCAGCCATTTCGATTCAGTAGAATAAAAAAGGTGTGGAGTCCCCCATATCTTTCATGAGTTTTCCTCTCAAAGCTCATGAGCTGAAGTATTCAAACATGGAGAAACATGCTTATGTTGTGGTTAAGGTGGTAAAACACTTATATTTTTACATCTTGAACTCACACACTATTTCTCTAGTTCTTGATACAATGGTAAAGTCCATTCTAACTTAACAGGAGTTTGGAACTAAAATGGGTATTTAGATTTCTAAAATATAAGAGTTTGATCTTATTATCAAATCTATGAAGCTTATGCAGGGAAGAGGTCTATGTCAATTAATTATTGATAACATACCAGAAGAAGTAGGGTATGAAGAAATAGAGGTTGAAGACATGCCTATAGTTCTCTTTGTCACCACTACGAATGAGTAGTGTTCCAATATTACTCATTTTGTTACCTATGGTGAATGCCCTACTCACCTGTCTTATAAAGAAATGAGGACTATTAAGTTGAAAGCTGCTAACTTTGTCTTGTGGGACAATGGTTTGTACAAGAGGAGCCTTGATGGGGTGTTTCTTCGTTGCATGGATAAAGTGGGTTAAAGTGCAACAGAGCAAAATTTTAGAGTCTTTCTACAATTTAGCTTGTGGAGGACATTTTTTTATAACTATGACTGCCCATAAGATTTTTTGAGCTAGGTAATATTGGCCTACTCTATTTCAATATTCATACACTTGGGTGAGTATATGCGAGCTGTGTCAATAGTTCATTGGAAAACCCAAGTTGGCTGTGTTACCTCTCAAGCCTATGGTGATAAGAGAGCCTTTTAAGTAATAGGGAATTGATTTCATTGGTGCTATAAACCCATCCTTGAGTGCTAGACATGACTATATTCTCACAGCTACAAATTATTTTACCAAGTTGGTAGAAGCCATTCTAGTAAAGCATGCTACTTCAGAAGTGCTATGTAATTTCCTTAGGGAAAATATTGTTTTTTGGTTTGGAGTCCCAACCAAGATCGTAACAAACAATGCAACCTATTTCTCTTCTCATGAAGTTACCCAATTATGCTACTATTATGGGATTATCCTCTCCCACTCTTCTGACTATTATTCTCAAGGAAATGGTCAAGCAAAATCAAGCAACAAGAACCTGGTGACCATTATCAGTAAGATGGTAGATAATAATTAGAGAACTTGGCATAAAACATTGCTTAATGCTTTATGAGTAGATAGGATTACACCCAGAATGGTGATAGGTATGTCACCATTTCAACTTCTGTATGGTTTAAATGTAGAGATACCAATCACCTTGGAATTACTAGCATTAAAGATAGCAAAGGCAGTACAAGATTCAACTTTTAAAAGTTCCATCGACAAGAAGATCATGTGCTTGACTAAATTAAATGAGCAATGAACTATGGTGGTGGATCGTATTGCTGCACATCAAAGTCTAGTAAAGAAACTCTTCAAACAAAAAGCAAGGATTCATGATTTTCAGATTGGGGATCAAGTCTTGTTATGGGACAAGAGGAGAGAACCAAAAGGAATGCATGGAAAATTGGATTCCTTATGGAGAGGTCCATTCGCCATTCATCAATTAAATGGTAAAAATAGTTTCGTAATAAAATATCAAGATGGAATGCCATTTACATTGCCTCACAGTGGGCAGCATCTGAAGCACTTCAATCCATGAAGTATTAGATAAGTTCAATTATATATATGTATAGTCTTTCTTTATTTTGTAATGTTCATTTGCTTTTGGCACCTTTATTTTTGGGTAAGCATGACTCTATAGTCCAATGGCATAGATGAAGGCACTTAGAGTCTAGATTCTACTCCCTTTGATTGCTTCAAATCTCAACCAATGGAAGTTTCCCAACTGGAGCCAACTGTTGTTCCCAAAATCCATCACTTCTTTTTGTGGACAACACACTAAACATTTTGGTCTTATAAGCCAAAATGCTCTCTTTCTTTATCAAAAAATGTTTTGAGCAGTTAATTTTTTCAAATAACTCAAGCCTTTTCAACTAAGGAAATCACAGGTTCAACAGGCAGGATTTCTCAAAGGGAAGTTCAAAATACTTAAGGCATTTTCTAAGTGTTTTGAGGATGGTTCAAAGTCAAGGTTTAATCAAAAGACTTAACGGCAGGGTTCAAAGAATTGGAATGAACCATTGAACCGTTGAAACATTGAACCCCACTTCTAAAAGGTTCAAAGGTTCAACGAGTTCAAAGGTTTAATGACTTCGACAGACTCAAAGAATAAAAAGATTCGAAGAGTTAGAATGAACCATTGAACCATTGAACCTTGAACTGAAAAGGTTCAATGAGTTCAATGGACTTAAATAATAAAAGGATCCAAAGAGTTAGAATGAACCATTGAACCTTTGAACCCCACCTCCGAAAGGTCCAATAGTTCAATGAGTTTAAAGGTTCAAAGAGTTCAAAGTTCAAGCAGAAGCTCTAAGAAAATGAATGAAGTGGAAGATTCTAGAAAATGGTTCAATCGAAGAAGAAAAATAAGTGAATGCAGCCATTTACAAAACATTGAAGTACCGAACCATTGAACTATTGAACCATTGAACCATTGAACCAAAAGAGTTCAAGGTTCAAGGTTCAAAGTAGTTTAAGTGATCGCTGACGTCCCTGTAGATGTCAAACTCAAGGTGATGGAATAATCATTAATTTTCAAAAGAGTGTAGACTTGAGAACAAACTCAATGACCAACCAAGAAAGGAGCCGAAGGAACCCGCTGAAAGTGAGAAGATAGCCCTGAGAGCTTAGATCACTCGGAAGAGACAAAATGTAGCTAGGAAAGAGGGAACGACTACAGAAAATCTAGAAATATCTGTAGAAGAGTTATTCTAGTAGGTGGAACAATCCATCAGGTGGACCTCAGAGAACACAAACATTCAATGGCATGACCTATTTTTATTCATTAAGTAAAGGTGAATGGACAACCGTGTAAGCATCATAAAGAAGACCAGGAAACCCATGCTTAGGAGGATACAATTGAGATGATTTAGAATGCCAAAGTTAATGTTGATGACCTGTTCTAACATGGCCCCTTCATAGAATTTCCAATGCATTCAATGCAACATGAGCCATTTTCATGAAAATAAGCACCCAAGTCTTCCTTTGAATGATATATATTGTAATCTCTCATTTTGGATAAAAGAGATCTCTTTGTTATTAGAAGCGAAGCTCTACCCAAATTGAAAGGCATTCTAGAGACTTTGAGCTTAGATTGTTAATCATATTTTGTTAAGTGAATGAGAAAGAAAGTGAAATTTTAGACTTTGTGTTGAAATAGCTTGTGTTATCTAGGAAATCATTCTTATGTCTTTTTCCTAAATACAGTCTTGTCCATTTAATCAAATAAGTAGAATAAGTGGAAATAACCTGGAAGATGCCTTGAAGCCGATTGTGGGAGACTTTGTGCTACCATAATTATCTTTAGTCTATGTTTTGTGTAAAAGATATTGGAGAGACTTTGAGTTCCCCTTATCCTTCGTAGTCTTTCACTCTGTTGTTGTTTTAGGTGGAGACTTTGGGCTACACTTCATTCTACAGTGTCTTTGTCTTAATCAGTAGGAGAAACAATGAAAGACTTTGTGCTTTCATGGGTTTATTATGGATCCAATTACTACCCAGGAAGGATTCTTGCTATTTTTTTAACATCATTTCTAAAAAAGGAGAAGTGCCTTTAGTAATTACACTAGAATTCTCCTCTATTCTGTGAACATCATCTCTAAAAAAGGAGAGATGAATGGTATGATTTCACCCCTAAGTCTATTTTCATCTTATATCAGTATACTATAGTTTATAGGGAACCTCCCCTTGCTGAGAGGAGAGATTTGTCTCATTCTGGTTGTGGTCACCACACCCATTTTTTCATATAAATATCCTTATGCTGTGGTTAATGCAACCATTTTACCATCAGTCAGTTGATGACAAAATATTCACCCAATAGTTAAATCACTCATTGTTCTTAGGTTGGAATAAATTATTAGTGTGAGTACCTTATGGTTGGGAGTTATTTAATATAATTATGACAAGATAGCATAATTAATGTAGGTATAATTTAATAATAGGTATTCATCTGGTCTTGGATAACAATTCTTGGATGTGTTCATGCTTACATAGTATGACTATTAAGGATGCTATGACATTTTTATGCATATGCATTATGGCTTGGTGGACATTAAGTATTCATGTTGGCAATTAGGATTATGGATATTTGATGACATGATAACCATTTTCCCCTAGTTGGGCCATATTTGGAAGGATGGTATTTGCTAAGTAATGGAGCATGCATGCAATGACTCTTAAAATTATGGATCATGACATCATGATCTGATGGGAAGAACTCTAAATTGGTCCTCACTTATGTGATCTTAAGGTTTTATGTTCATAGACTTATCTTGGGTCACCTTTGTAGCAGTTTAATGTTAGCTATTGGCTGATCTTAAATGTTGTAAGGTTAGCATAAGCCAAATCCTTGCTGGTACCTTGGTCCTCCTTTTAGGACTTGTTATATGTGTTATGATACCTATTTTATCAAGATTATACAATTAATCATAACCAGTATGACGAAATGCTATGATGATAAATATTACCCTGGGTTAGTAACCTAGTTAAGGATATTTGAGGGTTTAAGTGAACCTTCTTACTGCATGAGTTACCAAGTCATAACCATATAGGGTTATTAGATGCTTGTATTGGGCTAATGATCCATAGGTGTTTCGATGGGGAAGCCGAGTGCCTTCTAAGATTCAAAGGTTATTAGTCTGGGCCCACACACTAATACCCTTTGAATGGTGTTTTGCTCTTTATGTAAACCCTTTCCCTATATAATCTTCTAGTGATGGTCATCCTTGATTAAGTATCTCATAGACCCAATCCATTTATTGATTGCATACTTATCTTGTGTACTACCATGATGATTACATCATGCATGGAAAGTTTAGGAAGTGGGATTTTAATATAGTTTTGTTGTGTACTTTGTTAAGAATTTCCAAATTCTTTTTGGGTTATTTCATCTACTATTAGAGCTTTTTCTATGAGTATTTTTGAGAATAAGGATTACTTTTTTTATTTTTTTCTCACTTCTTGGAAGTCAAAATAATGTTAATTAATTTTGAAACTAAATTAAGTAGTACTTATTGGATTATTATCAGATACTAATCCAAGTGAGATTTGTAAGTAGTAATACACTTATATTAGTTATCTTGTGATGCACATATAAAGGATAAGGGCAGATCATACGGTGCTCATGATAAGAAAATTTGAGGGATAGGTGGTCTGAAAGGTAGAAATAAGTCCTCCTTAGAGATATAATAACTTGAGAATCTATTCAAGGCATGATTGTAAATAGGAACATATGGTGAGCAATCCCAAGAATGTTCCTTGAGAATTACCCTAATCTGAAATTGACTAGGTAAATAAAATAGCCTACATGGGAGGGTGTTGATATTGGTTGACCAAGAATAAATGAGCTCAAGAGGTTAACACCGCCTAATTATATGGGTGTAAAAGCTGATGGTGTAGCTAATGCATGGATATGTACACACATGAGTATATCAACCTACTAGGTGTGATAGCTAATGTGATCGAGTTGGTGTTGTTGTATGACACATGGATGGTATAGGTATGATTTTCCATGATGGTTGTTGCTCTCTACCTCATCCTTGGTTGGGTTTACCCTTATTTATTTCAATTGCATTTAGGCAAGCCTCACTTTTCAACCATTAGCTTATATGGGCAGGTTAATAAGAGATAAGTGGTAAAGGCTTCGCTCTTAGAATAAAGGGAAATAGTGTCTGATATGTTTTGATGGTTTATATGGGAAACCCATCACTAGACACTTGGAACATTATGACCTTAAGAAGATAAAAAGTTTAGCTCTAACCTTGAGGGTTAGATTGGGTTAAGGGATCTAGTGTACTTGGGTAAATCAGTTGAGTTTGTGTTTTCCTCTTGTTGGAATAATATCTTGAGCCCTTGAGGAGATGAAAAGCATGTAATGGTGTTGATAACCATTGTCATCTCCATAGGTAATACTATTGTAAATTATTGTTTAGTTCATTGAATATCCAATTTAGTTTGTTGAGAAGAGTTCAATATTGAATTCAAGGAACTAGCATACCTCTTCTAAGTTGCATGTTTGTGAGTGGAGTAAAGATGATTCTATGGATGTAAGATGATCTTAGATGGAAAAGACTATTCCAAGGCAATTTTGTCTTTGGGTAGCTATGGTGATAAACCTTAACAAACATATGTTGAATTGTTGCATGTATGCAACTATTTTGGTCATAGTTATGTATATATTAGATCGGTTGATTGATTTTTACCATGATTGATTCATTGTCATATCCCATATGGTTTTGAAGAAACATTAGAGGGCTAGTATTTCCTTAT
>JARHVA010003621.1:527500-567500 GCA_037957365.1 Torreya grandis | reverse complement strand
TAGATTTTATTTTAATTTTATCGAGATACTTTGAGAATCCTAATGTGACATACACCCATGGACATATATTTTTCCATATCCACATAGATTTATGCCACGACCAGGTGCAAGAGGTTTTGTATGTATGTAATTATATGAAAAACCTCTTATTATGCTCTGGGTTTTCTAAGTGAGTTGGCTAGTTGCTTAAATTTATTATGTCAAAATGTTTATATGGTTGTAGCTATAATGATTTCTAGGTTGTGTTATATTGGGGAAATTTTATTTACTATATAATTTAAGTTATGGTTTGATTCATAAAATTTGTATGCATTTCCTTGTATGCTAATGATATGGAAAACTTTTCTCAAATTTTGACATTGCCATTTTGAAAGAAAACTTATACTATTATTTAGTAAATTGTTGATATAAATCCCCCTATCAGATATTCTTCTTGAGCATAAAATTTATCAAGTATAATTGCCTTGATTTGCTTTGTATTCCTAATAATACCTTGGTTGTATCCCTCTATAATGTGTGAGACCTCTTCACATAACTCCACATGTAATATTGTAACTATATTACCATAGAATCCCACTTAAATTAAACTAGTGTTCTTCATTAATTACTTCTTGAGTTGTGTTTACTCCTTATATGACAAGATTGTGGATTTAATTGACAAATTATGAAATCTGACACTAGAAATTAACATATAGGTTGATTTACCTATTGTGCATCTATACCATGATTATGTGGTTTTAATACATAATACTTTCCTATTATATCTAGCACTTGATGATCTTGTAGTTATTATGGTTTATGTGGTTGGGTATGAAAGAAAGAAAAGTGGAAAAATAGTGTATAACCACTTAGTTTTGCTCTTGTATCGTATTAATAATTGATGTTATGCAGAAATGTTGAAATTGCTTTTGTTGTATTATTATTAGTCTTACTTAATTTCAAATTTAATTTGGAAAAAGGATAGTTTTGAGAGGTTGTTCTTGTAATTATAAGTGGTAACATTGATATTTGTCTTATTTTAGATAGTGTAATATAGTTAGTAATTATTAAAAAATAAAAATGGATGGAGCCATAATCGTTATTGCTATGAATAGAAGCATTAACCCTATAATGGTAATAGTAGGGACTTTGAGCCTAGGAGGTGAATATCAAGCATCATCGGGGATTGTTTATCAAAATGTCTTGGAGGGTGGGGTGGGACTATCTACCTTGAAAGATGGTCTGAATGGGTAAATCTTGGTGCTTAGTGGAATTCAAACCCCTTATTGTGCTAGTCAGAAGTAGACATGTCCAGTTTAGCCTATGCTTGAGATAACAAGGATTGGGAAATAGGGGATGGAAGACCCTATACTTCTGAAGGTAGGAACATAGTCTAAAGTAGGGGGTAGGTCTTTTACTAAATCTATTGGTGGATGTAAAAGATCCTCTATGGTGTTAAATAAAGAAAACCTAGTTGTTTTATTTGCCAAATCTAAAATGGAAGACATTTTTGAGAGGGAGGAATGGCTCACCGGGTAGGGATTGATCTATAAATTTGATAGTTTGTGGCTAACCCTCAAATCTCTATAGGAATGAATTTCATCATAATGATAACATTTTATGGAAGGTAAGATTCAAATCCACCCCTATTCTAGATACTTTTTCATTCTAATTTTTTATTTAGTATAAGATATAAAGTTTATTTTCAAAGATAATGTATGGAAATGGGACAAATACACCTTATTGATTAAGACCTAGCATCCACATTTTAATGCCCAAAATGAAAATTTCAATGTTAAATCAGTTTGGGTGAAACCCACAAATCTGTAATATTAGTTTTGGGATGAAATGGTTTATACAGCTATTGCAAATACTTTAGGTAAAGACTAGGTTGTTGATAAAATGATAGAGGATGAGGGACACACCACTTTTTCCTTATTTTGATTCAATTTGATTCTATGAAAGATTTACCTACCCAAATTGAACTAAGGGTAGGTGATAAAAAATAGATTCAACCTTTAGATTATGAAGGGATCCCATTTAGATGTAGAAGATGTTTCAAAATAGGACACCTTGTAAATGATTGCCCGAACCTTAAATACAAGAAGTTGGTTTCATGGTCGAATAATATAGAAATCAATAATATTATGATTCTAGCTATGAATGATAATAGATGTGAGAATGAGGGTTTAGAATCAGCAAATACATTGGAAGCAAAGGAGTAGAATCATATTAAGAAGACACTTGACTGTGAGAAAAATTACATGAAAGAGAGGGACATGGGGGTACAGGAGAAGACTAATGTAAATAAACACATCATTTTAAATATATCATTCCAAACTCTGGTTGAAAGACCAGGTGTATTTCACTTAGAGTAAACACCGAATCAAAAGAAATATCCCCATATTTCCAAATCTAAATCAATATAAACCCATTAAAATGTCTCTCAAATCCAAAAAATAAAATCCTAAGGAAGATGCCTAGTTACCTTCTTTTTCATTTTCATTTTGGGCAACAACATTTATTATAAATGTTGGCAGTCAAGGCCATTTTTTGCTTCTATTTTATTATTCTTTTTTAGCTCTTGTCCAAGATTTTTTTTTTGATGTGGAGTGTTGCGTGGTCTCGGTTTTCTACTTCTCTTTTAGGTTATGGGTCCCTATCTCAAACAAAACCTACCCTTTATCCTTAATTAAAAAACATTGATATTTATCTTGCTCACATGTCTTACATTCAACATTATCTTTCCTTTATTAGTGGATAGAAATGCTTAAGGTGTTATATTACTCAAGAGGAAATCAATTGCCATGTTATTTTATTTATGTTATTTTACCTTGGATGGTTTCACTTGTATGAGAAAAAAAATAACCATTGAAATTATCAAACTAGTTATGATGAGATGAGAATAAGAACTCTCTTCGTTATTGTAAGTATCCATATCCTTTCTATATGCATGATTGTTATTGTCTTATAGAATCTAGTTGGGTTTACATTATTTATGCTTATTTCAAAGTTTTATATCATGGTGCATTGATGACTTTTCCTTTGGATATAAATAGTACAACATTAGTTTTATGAGCTGCCCTTAGTTTGTCAATATGGAATTAAGTTCATTTGATTGTTTACCCTCTTGCTGGACTTGTATTATTAAAATAGATTTTTTTTTTAAATGATTTTTAGGAAGGAAATTAACATTTATAACTTTACACTAACACATTATTTAGCTCTTTTAATGGCAGAGGTTTTATTCAGTTGGCTATCACTTATTATTTGAGTTTCATGATTTAATTGTCACCTGTTGAAGGTTGTGTTCACCATTGTTGATCCTTGAGGGATTTTGTGATGTTAAGTTTTTGGTTGAGTTATTTTAATTCAATAATTATTGCAATTGATATAAATTATATTATGGTCCTAATTCAAACATTATATTGTATGAGAGCACAATAGGTTTCTGTTGCAACACCTTCATGCTTGCATACATATTCTTATGTTTAAACTATCAACCTTTGAAGGTTGTTATAGCTATTGTATCAACTCTATTAATGTGATATTAAACTCAAGAATGTATTCTATTATATGCAACTATATGCTATATTCTATAGTATTTCATTTTGTAATTATAACCAACATCCTTATATTAAGGATTATCATGTAACATTACATTTGTACATTTGAGTAATTTCCACCTTTGAACATGGTTATCATTTAGTTCATTATAATTATCCTTAATTTTAGGAGGAATATCCTTATGGTTGGTTTATAAGGAAATAATAGCCATGACTAGAATAATTATGCATACGTGTCAATGTTAGTCAACTTGCCTTAGCTATTTAATTATGTTATGTGAGATGATTATGCTACTCACCTTCCTATTGGTTAGCCATTAGTTATATGTGGCATTAATAGAGATATATATTTTCACATACATAATATTTTGAACACTTATTTATTAAAAATTCAAGTGTATAGATTTGTTTCATATATGTATACACATATGTTGATTATAAGGCCACCTCATGTAAAGAAGTGCTAAAACTTATATTGTAAATGCACTATGTTATGGCCTTGTGGAACTTGTTTTATAACATTATTTTTAGTGGTTTTTACCTCCACATTAACCTACAAATCAAATTAATGGATGTCCTGGTCTTATGATACTACCATTACTAATATTGAATGATACATACATATTCCGTTTTAGTAGTGTAAGCATGAATCCATAGTTAGCTAGAAAGTTAATTATATGAGTTAGTTTTAACTTAGGATTAAGTGAAATCAACCATAATAAATGATTTTTAACTAGAATTAAAGGTTGATGATCAATGCTTTTCTAATTGGCTACATTTATCTTTGTATGATTGGTTGGCCATGTGTAAGTAATGGCTTTGTGTCAAGTGACTATTCATTAATATAGCCATAGCTAGTATAAATTTATGACAATGTAATAAACCTAATGATTGAATTGTCATTCAAATAAGTCATTTTTATTTTGGTTAAATCATTAATTATTCTTATGTTAATGAGTTGGAATAAATTATTAGTTTGAGGACCCTATGGTTGGGAATTCTTTAATATAATTTTGACTAGATAACACATTTAATGTTGATACACTTTAACAATGGATATTCACATCATGTTAGGTAACAATTATTGGATGTGTTCATTCTTGTATAATGGGATTATTAAGGATGTTATGACCTTTTTTTATGCATATGCACTATAGCTTGGTGGACGTCAAGTGTTCATGTTGGCAATTATGATTATGGATATATGATTCTATGATAATCATTTTACCCTTGTTGGCCCATACATGGAAGGATGGTAGTTTCTAAGTGATGGAGAATGGTTACAATGACCCTTAATATTATGGATCATGGTGTCATGATCTAATTAGGAGAAACCTCAACTAGTCCTCACTTATGCAATGCCAAGGTTCTATGTTCATAGTTTTATGTTGGGTCACGTTGGTAGTAGTTTGATGTTTTCTACTGATTCATATTAAATATCTTAAGGTTGGCATAAACCAAATCTGGGATGGTTGGTACTTTGGTCCTCCTTTTAAGACCTATTGTACCTATTATGGTACCTTATTTTATCAGGATAATATAATTAATTATATCTAGTATGATGACTCATTATCATGATAAATCTTACCATGGGTCAGTAACGTGGTTAAGGATATCCAAAGATTTGAGTGAACCTTCTTACTTCATGAGTTTCCAAGTCATATATACATAATGTTATCAGATTTTTGTATTAGGTTGAGGATCCCTAGGTTTTCCTATGGAAAAATTGGATTCCTTCTAAGATTTCAAGGTTATTAGTGTGGGCCCACACACTAGTACCCCTCGAATGGTGTTTCACTCTTTAGGAAACACCTTTCCCTATCGAAACCTCTATTGATAGTCATCCTTTCTAAAGTATCTAGTTGACCCAATTTATTTATGGGTTGCCTACTCATCTTGCTCAGTATTGTGATGACTACATAATGCATGGTAAGTTTGTGTAGTGGTCTCTTAATGTGGTTTCATTGTGTAATCTATTAACAATTCCCAAAATAATTATTTGGGGGTTATTTCATATTCACTACCCTCATCCTTTTTGGTTAATTAGTCATATAAAACTAAAATATTTATAGTGTATCTCCAAATGAGTATATTAGTCAACACACCTTCTAATTTTATGACCATATTAATTTCTTGACTTTGTTTATTGACCAATAAAACTCATGGAAAAATCAACATTATTATTTTCATGTCAAATTAATTTATTTTATAGAATACAATGCCTACATGTGAAACTAACTCAATCTATCAAGATTCATAATTTAACACAACCATATTACAATATCACTATTAGTTAGTATCTTTCCTTGAACATCATAGTAAGTATAATATGAATTATTGCATTCATAATATAAAATAAATGTTTTATTATTCTTCAAAAGCATTTAAAAACATAATTTATTAGCCTATTACTTAATTTAGATATTTAATACAATGATTATCTCAATTATATAATATAATGAACTATAATGCATTATATTTATTTAAAGGAAATAAAAAATTTAGGTCTAAATCTAGTTCATTTTATAATTTCACATAGAAAAAAGCATTAATTTATGGGTTTTATTACGAAAAAAAGATCAAGATAAATAATTACCCTATATGTAATCTAGTTCTCATAGGTAACCATGAATATCATACCATAGTTAGTTCTAAATATATCCAAAATCTATACTTATATTTACTACCAATATTTTGTAATCTTAATGGAAATGGAAAACATGTTTCATCATGCTCATGCTTCGATACTGGTCATGAGAATATTTGGTTCTATGATCCACCTAACCACACACATGATGTTTATACATAGACTATAGGATGAAATTGAGGAATCTACCATGTTGCTCTATCTTTTGTAGCTGTAATGTTCTCCATTGAGGTATCTTAGTTTAATTAATAACTTATGCATTTAACAATGCTGCAAGATATTATTTAAACTTAATAATATACATGGATGATCTAATTCACATCCAACACATTCAACTTTGATCCAAAGCTTTCCCTCAACTAAAAAATATACATAGTTAATTTGATAAATATCTAATGAATCAACAATGATGCAAAAGATTTATTTTTTCCACAAAAATGAGTATGCATTACACTAAATTTTCTCAATTTTATTGAGTAAATTTACACTATAACTCCATAAGTCAACATGAATATTTCATAATGGAGACGTTGTTATCCATTGACTATTTTGGTCCAAAACATTATCTCCTTCCTCATGTTGTTTGAATCTCTCCATCAACTAATTACCTCTCTCCAACATTCCATGCTTCTTCTATAAAAATCCATCATGTAATAAAATGCCCTTCCTTTGATAGACTCTCTTTTTATATCGTCATTTTTTTGAACCTCTCATTTAACTAAGCTCATTTGTAATTTCTTGTTGTAATCTTCATTCCTTGTACAAGTGGCTTACACTTCCATCTATTGTACAAGTTTTCCATCTTGTCTGTAATTAATTTTATTGTTAATCAACTATGTTCTTATGGTTATTTTGATCATATTTAATCTCTATCTACCACCTTCCTTAGGTTACTCATATCACACTAATACATTAGAAAATTTCCAACTACTATGGATTTAAAAATCACTTTTGTTTAATTATTCTTGTCTTCAATATTTGATGTGGATACCACCAATACACTTATAAAGATTAGTTTCCACATTATAGTTATAATTCATTTTACCAGCTATAAATCCCTTGACTTCTCTTCTTCTTTTATTTATTTTACATGTATACAAGGAAATGATTCTCATAAACTATAATATCCTTTTATATTTATTCCACATAGGCATAAGGTGATAAATACTATGCATCCAACATGTCATATATTTTGTTTCACCTAAGGTAAACCTTATAAAAAATTTATTAATAGGATAAATGCTTACTGTCGATGTCCATTACTGAAGTTCCCACTTTTACTATGTTAAATAATTCAAAAACAATGATTGACTAAGTTCAAACCTAACCATCTTAGCTTATTGTTGGTATATAAAATTAGTATCCATTCATAAACAAATGTTTATTGTAAATGCACCCAAACTCATCATGATACTTCTAAGGTATGATGAGATAGATTTAAAAGTGATTTAATCATATAATTATTTATTATAACAATAATAATTGTCTATTATTTTTTGATCCAATATAATTTAACCAAAATATATATAGGATAAGCATGATAAAAATCATGGAAAACTAACATATCAATAGGTTCAACCTTGAATAATACTTAACTATGTGATCAAGCTTAGGCAAGGTTAGGTGGAAAATTACACATTGATGATGTAAAAATATATTTAGGGGAGGGAGTTTATTATCAATAAATTTTACATTTCATGACTACACTCCTAATTACACTCTCATAAGAAATTAGAGGTGTTTTCATGACAAGTATGATATTTTTTATGCAAAATGGGACATCGACTCTATAACCCAATGAACAAGGGTTGGAGAGAATAAATAAATATACATATCCTTCAATACTTAAAATGGTGTGTTGAAAAAATATTGACAATTTATATTTTGATAAATTAAGATTCTTGTCATCATGGAAAGCATACCAAAAATGGAGATAGAATCTAGGATAAACTTGTAGTATAAGGTCTTATAGACTATTCTTGCATTATGGGATTGGGTGATGTTTTGAGGGTCTTATTCATATTTTTCATTTAGATATAAAGAAGTCTATGAGGAATAATATAGGGTGCAAATAAACCCAATGGATCAAAATTCTTCTATCAAAAAACTATCACACCCTGATAGGTGTGCAAACATAATCACCAAATTTTGTGAATCCTACCAATCTAACCCTCAGAACTCGACATGTGTGCTAATAAAAAAATTAGAGTTTGATACCTATGGAGGCATAACTTGCATAACTTGAAAATTGTGATGATAATACCCCTAGAGTCCAATACTCATCTGAGCAACCCTATCAAAATTTGACAATTCCATTTTAAACTTTACAAAAAACAAGCTTTTCGACTAAACACTTTCATAATTTTATCTTCATCAGGGGGAGTGTACTGACAGTTCTTCATCCAAACAAGAGGATTTTATGAAATACCAATTCAAGCATCATGTTATCCACATAGACAATTAGGTTGCATGAGATGTCAACTATAGGCCCCTCAATAGAAGAAGCCATACATATAAACTTTGTGATCATAAATCTTGTAGTTTTATGGTAAAGAATAAATGTTGTGTATAAAATAGATTATGATAAGATCATTCATGATAGTGGAATATCTCAAGTAATTATGTTTCTAACTTGAATGTAGTGCCTAGAGTTAATCTTGATAATGGCTAAGTACTATGATGTAGCTAAGGGAGAAATTAGGAATTCATTTGACCTTATCATTACTTGAGTGAAAATTTATGTTAAAATTATATGTATCCAAAAGTTACAAATTTTTCTCGCAATGTAGAGACAAGATCCAAGAGATGAATTTTAACTATATACACTTGATTTTAAAACTTCATCTTGACTTGATAAATTAAGGAAGGAGAATTACAGTTGTGCTTGAATAAGGGTTACAATATGCCAACCCTATAAGTAGAGGGGTTAGAATCAGACACCCCTATAAGTAGAAGGGTATGAATCCAATAGAATTGCAAGTAAAAGGGTCAAAATTTGTCACTCTGACAAGTAAAAATTACAAAAAAGGATCCTATCTATCACCATGGTATAAAAACTTCATATTAAAATTCAAAAATCAATGAGGAGAATCACAATTGTAAAAGTATGATGGATTTATAGATATGTCCAAGTAGGGTTGAAGATCCCTCAAGCCATAACTTTTACATCTGAACTCTGATTTGGCTCACTTTAGATGTGTTAAAAAGATAATTTGAAGAATAAACTTTTTACTAAAGGATCCATGATGAAAATATTTCATTTTGAACATATAAAATAAATTGGAGAATCCCATTTAACAAAATAAGGCAAAGTTCACAGTTTTCAAGTTGTGTAAAAATGTCAAATCACTTTTACAAGTTGTGAAAATTTTTAATTGCATTTTTGAAAGTCATGCAATTAGGTCATTACACTTTTTTAAGTTGTGAAAAAAATTTAACATAGTTTTTCAAGTACTACAAATTTATCATTGCACTTTTATAAGTTGTACAAATTTATTAATGCACTTTTTAAAGTTTCAATTCATTAAAAAACACCAATGCATTTTTATAAGTCATGCAAATTGGTCATCACACTTTTACAAGTTGTGTGAATTTCCCAACATATTTTTTTCAAATTTTAAGTTGTGAAAATTAGCTAATGTGCTTTTGAAAGTCCATAAAAAAAGGTGGTTACCCATTCTAACCATCCATTTGAACGTATAAATATGAGTTTGGGGCTCATTTATAGAGGTTATTGATTTTTATACTTTTATATCAAAATAGAGAAAGAGGATATTGTATCTACAGATTGATGAAAATTAATATAAGCAAAATTTTTGAAAACTTTATGTTTGAAATATCTTCATGGATAATGTATGTGTGCACATCCATATATATACTTGATTCCTTTCTTTCAAAATGTTGATTGGAGTATGGTTAGTTATTCAAAAACATAGATATTTTATTGTGTAATTTATTGTTGAATCTACATCATTAATTTATACAAATAGTGATACCTTTGTGAGATTAAGAGTAGGATTTTATGTCTATTTTTATTAGAAAATACAAGGTTATTTTGTATCATCCTTTACAATGTTATCCAATAGACTCCTCGGTGTTTGTATCCTAATCATATGTTCATGATATGTCTTTTTCATCTCATTTTCATGTTAAAGGTTTCCCATATTATAATCTCAAATATAGGTCCATTATAATAACTTTCCATGTTTAGTTACCTAGAGTTGTCCTTCGTCATTCCTAGGATCATTTTAGCAGATTCTATGTTTAACTAGCTAAAATAATCCTGTTCTCCCTTCCTCCTTTCCTTTCTTATTTTCCCCTTTTTTCCATCATTCTTTTCATTCCCTTTCTTCCAACTTTTCATACTTTAAAATTATGAAATCCCTTTTTAAATTATAGTTTTATTATAAATAATTGTGAATAACTCCTTTTTTCCATTTTCTCTTTTTGGTTTTCAATAAAGGTAGCTCTTCTTTCTAATATTAGAGGAACTTCATCCCTATGTTGATGATTGACATGAGGACTCTATCCCCACACTATTAATTAAAATCCCACATTTGTCCCCCTGAAAATTTCATTAGCCTATAGAGTTGGAAACATGTCGTCTAGATATATGTTTTCATGAAATTGTGGTATGTAATATTTATTAAAATATATTCAATAAAGGTAGCTCTTCTTTCTAATATTAGAGGAACTTCATCCCTATGTTGATGATTGACATGAGGACTCTATCCCCACACTATTAATTAAAATCCCACATTTGTCCCCCTGAAAATTTCATTAGCCTATAGAGTTGGAAACATGTCGTCTAGATATATGTTTTCATGAAATTGTGGTATGTAATATTTATTAAAATATATTCAACCTAAGAATTTTCAAATAATTCGACAAATATGCTTATTTGGTAAATGTTAAATATTCAAGGCACTAGTTGTTGGTAATATATGAACTAAGCTCACCTAAGCATGCTTTGGTTGAAGGAAGATTGCCTAGAGATGAGCCAAAAATAATTTTGAAGTGGAACATAAATGACCTACACATGGTAGAAGTTAACATATTAAGTGTTTCTACTTTTCATCTAGATGTTTTATTAGGAATTTTAAAACTATATTTTCAAGAGGGTGTGAGATTTAAATTATTAAAAATTTTGTAGCTTCTTTCAATATGGATAAAATGATTACTATTATATGAGATAAATTATTAACTAATTGTATAAAATAGACTTAAAAATATATGTAAAATTATGTATATTACAAAAATTAATTATAAATTCTAATTTATAAGTAGCATAATGATATTAACAAATTATATTTAAAATTTACTATAATTGAATGTGAAAATATGCACCTAGATTTGATAGTGACCTTGTCAAGAACTCTAGCACTATTTGGAAACAAAGTTAGGAAGCATTGGGTCTCCAAACGTCATATATTCAATTTAAATGTAAAACTAACGAGATATTTTTTTATGTAAAATTGATCAACAAATTTTGTGCTTACATAAAATGTTCAATGTTAAATTTAAACCCTCTCAATGAAAAATTACCATAATATGCTTCTATAAATTTAGTTGTAACAATCAGTCAGTCCATTGGATAAACAATATATACGAATTCGGTGTCTTTTATCTTTCTTTGTGATAATCCATAATTGAATAAAAGTTACGTTAGATTTAAATTGTTTAAATATGGAGGGTGAAGGGTGAGAGGTTCTAGATGGATTTGCTTTATGGTAGTGAATAAGGATTAAGACATCGTGAGGGGTTTAATATTGCCTGCCATCATGATAATGGCAGTTTATTTTTTTTGGTCAGGTTGTTGTTTCTACTCTGTCAAATCTTCTAAATGGATCTCACCTCAAGTTTGATTTCAGAACGTAAGGTAATGGCCCCACTACTGCCTACGTTTTTTATTTTGATGTTGAGTCCTGTCATTTTGAATTCTTAGCAACATTTGTTACTTTTTTGATTTTGATGTTAAGTTATATGATTTTGCATTCTTAAAAACATTTTACGGTGGCTGAGCCAAGGCCAAAATTTATTATCTATGTTTTTGATAATGTCAAATATTTTACCATGTTTTCGTTCATGATTCTCGAAGGAAAAAGGATATGGATATTTGAAGGGTCCTTCTTCCATATTTTTTAAATTATTCCATATCTTAATAGGAGCAAGATGATTTTATTTAAATCATTGGACCATAGGTTTTAGCCGAATATATACCTAAAGCGGCGACTAATTTGTTGAAACTTTCCTGCCTGCTTTTAAAAAAAGAGAGAGAGAGACTAATCTTTGGCTACCATTAACAATATTTTTGGCCACTTTTTTTTTGATAACACTGATTTAAAAAATCTTTTTTTTTTGGGTTATTTAACATTTTGTACAAATAAACTTGGAAAAAGATATTTATGAATTTATTTAGTAAATTTAGAAGGATGGTCTTATCTATATAATTTAGATTAAGATCACTTTTTTTTTTTAAATGTAACAAATGCTAGGAATATGGTCACTGTATTAAGTACTGTCAAGAAAACTAAAATTTGTTTTAGGTAATCAACAATCTCAATAACATGTTTTTATTATGCCATCAACAAGAACAAAAATACATACTCTAAACAATCAACATTGGTCTAGTTATAAATATAAACAAACAATTTATGTAGAACATTAAATAATTTTGATATAAGAAGAAAAAGTCCTCGGAAATTATTAGATTCAACATTGGCAGTAAGGGAGCAAATCGAGAAGCTAAAAATGTTTTGAGAGAATTGTAAGATATTTTGTGGTAGTTGAAAATAAGCAAAGAAAGAACAATTAATATGCAGAGAATAGATCTTCAAAAGAGCGAACAAAAAATTTATTGGATGATATATTATGATGCTTTGGCCATGACAATTCAACTACGAATAGATTGGAGTCTTTAAGTAAAGTCTCCTTACAGAAACCTGTAGATTGTTTTGGGCTTAGTGGTTAATTCCAACTTTCCTAACAAATGATAACTCCAGTAACCAAAAAAAATAATTAATAATAACCAAACAAATTAAAAGTTTCTTTAAAAATATAATATCTTTTTATATTTTTTATAATCTTTTATTTTAACTTGTACTTTTATATATATATATATATATTTTAAGGATACACATAAATTCTTTATTTTCTAAAATTATTGAATATAATTGCTTTTTTGTTAAGAATTATTAAATACATTACTGGGTTTCAATTAAAAAAATATTAGAGATCAATGAGCGCCGTATAAAATTTTAAAAAAGGTGCGATGTCGTATCAAGCACCTGCGATGACCAATGCGACATATTAAAATAAATATTGAAGATAAGCTGAAATGTGAAATAGGATTATAGCATTGAATCCAAATTTCAAAAGACAAAAACGATATGGAGTAAATTACGTCCATTTTAAACGGGATTAGCGGTGGTGACGTTATTGACCTGAACTAATGCAGATGTAGTTTGACAATGCACTGAGAGCTTTCAGAGGAGCATTTTTCGGTATCAGTATATCACATGCGTTAAAATTGACATGTGAAACAGGAGGTCGTCCATAGAATGGCGGCATAGGCAATATTTCAACTTCCTTGACTGTGCGTGTATTTTTTATTTTTAATTTTTAATTTTTAATTTTTAATTTTTAATTTCAATTGTGTTGAATTTGGGAATACCAAACACTTACAGGATATGATATGAATGTATGAATAGCTTGGAATGTAACGCCAACAAAAAAAACACTGAACATGCGTAAAGGCATTTATGTTAGAAAAATTATTTGAGTATATTGGTTGTCACTTCAACAAAAGGTTGGCCATAATATATTTTGAAACGTGTTCAAAAAAAAATTATAAGTGAACATCTATACTAGTTTATGGTGTGGACGTTGATCAATTATATCGGAGAAAATTTTTAACAGCAACTGCGATTGTTATATCACATTACGAGTCAGCAAACACTCATTACATATGGTTATGGTCAACCAATAGAATTATATGCGACTCACGGTCGATTACCACCGTACTTCCCACATGCATAATATGAATTTTTTCAACCACCGAGGCTCAAGATTGATCCTTTTCCGCTATAGATTCCATACCTTTAGAACCTGAATTTTCTACTATAAGAAAGGGCAACACCGCGTCGTCTTATAGCATCAGACAAAATGGCCAGCAATCAAGCCTTACAATATAATATCTTCCGGAGATGGCGTCGACGTTGATGCACCGGAAGATATTTATGTTTCTATGTTAAATGTTGTTATTATTTTTTTTTGGGTTTGAATTTAATGTGAGAGTAAAAATGCAAAGGTTTCTCATCATGCTTTGTCATAGAATTAACGATATATCAAATTCATATGATTTTTTTAAAAATTATATATGAGGATATAATTTATAAGAGCAAGTTTGATATTACTTTTAAAGGATTTGTGAATTATGATTTTTTCAAATAAACTTTTTTTCAATATATATTTTTCACTATTTTGAAAATGTAAAGAATATATATTATAATTATTTATTTAATTTTTATTCTATTAATTTACTCTTATAATAGATAAATGTTAATTTGTTTCTTTTCTTTCATTACCTTTGTTTAAAAAAGGAATTGTGGAATGGTAGGAAACTAAATTCATACTTATAAAAATTGTTTTTTAGGTTTGTTTTCTAATTTTAATTTCTAAGAAGAAGTTGAACACTACTTTAAATGGCTTACATGCAAAAAAATATTGTGGAAAACAAGTTCACATTGGGGAAATATTTTTTGTTCTTAGAAAAACATCTTGCATTTCTCTCTCTGGTTGAAAACAAGCTTCGTGTCATTCTATGAGACCAATTTTAACATGGCATTGAATTTTTGGCTTGAACTATGAGATTGAAATTCATTTTATTTGCTTAGTTTTTCATTTTATTTTCAATGAAGATATTTGATATAACTTGACATGCCTTTAGTTGGAATATTTTGTAGAAAGAAGACTTAGATTCACTAAAAGATGCCTATATTTAAGATTAAAAGCCTTTTTTTCCATTATTATTATTATTATTATTATTATTATTATTATTATTATTATTATTATTATTATTATTATGTGTACTTAAGAATGTATAGATTCACTTGATATATTTTTAAACCATGTAAATGGTGGTATTAATAACGTGTAATGTTTTATGAAAAATAATAATTTATATATAAGATCATAGTCTATCAGAAACAAACACACACACAAACATACATATGAGCATTTAGGAATCACATTCTTATGTAGTTTAACTTTCTTTCCATAATAGTTATTTGTTATTTCCTAATATGCAAAAATTGTATATTGATTTTTCTTTTTAGTATTTTGTTATGTTTATTTGGTCTTGTGATAGAGTAATGTTGGTTTTTTTTTTCCTTTTTTACATTGTTTCTATTTAAGAATAAAATGTTGAAGTGCAAAAAAGTGCACTAAAATATTTTGTTCACTTAATTGTCTTGTTTTTCATGCCATTCTCTTTTATTAGACTCTCGATGATTCAAGAAAATACTAGTTTTAATAATTAAAAGAAGTTAGTTTTATAATAATAATATATCAATATTATTTATCTAATAAATGAATATTTTTTTCAATTTTAATGACTTTTTTAAAATATAAATATAATATTATATTTTATGAACATTCATCCTAACTTTTAACAAATAAACAAAAAATTAATTTTATAATAATATTATATTAATTTAATTTTTTCATTCAAATAATTATCAATAATATATATATATATACATACATATACAAAATAATACTATAATTTAAAATAAAAAGATCAAAACATTTCTCGATTTTATTAAGAATAGTTTTTAAAAAATAATGATTATTTCTTCTTATTGAAATTGGTGTGTTTATTCCCCTATTAAAAGACCCACATAAGCACTCTATATTCCATAAAGAACCCACCTTTGTCGAACTTTTTTGTTTTGTTTTTACTATATATTTTCTAATGAGGGTGAGCCGTAAAGTACGATACACTAACTCCCACTTTATAGTTGATGAATATATTTGAGACATACGCAGGGTTTTCGCAAATTTATCAGGCCAACGTGGTTGAATTATACGCACTCTGAAAGACAAATTATTGACAAAAGTTTAGTTGATAATCATGGTTTATGGAAGGGCACATGGCTGTATGCAACAAAATCTACTTTTTTTTTACATATTCAGCTTGAAGACGACTAGGTACATCCTATTGCTCCGAATTAATTTCGGGCTCTTTAAACCAAAAGTGGTCAGGTAGAGAAATAATCTATAACCAAAAAAATTATGATAATAACTAATTATATAAAAAATCTAACAATTATATATATGTGGAGGGGGCGTCAGGGCTGGAGGGACGAAATAAATTCGTTTAGTTTTAGATTTGGTTTTGCTTAAAATTATTGAATTTCTGTTGAATAAATGAATTATTCTTAAAATTTACGGAAAAAGAATATATATATATATATATATATATATATATATATATATATATAATTTTTTACATCTATTATATGTCTCATTTTTTCTTCAAATTAAGAAGGAATGGCACATATAATAAATATAAAAAATAATAATTTAATTAAGATTAATATATATATTATATTTATTAATTTGTTTATATAAAAATACATTTACGATAAAGAAAAAGATTAAAATTTTGAGTAATAAAAAATAAAATACAAAATATTTTAAAAATATAATTTGTTATGTAAATTGAAAACTTCTTATTTCTTAAAAAGAAGTTGATAAACCTTTTTAAAAACCTAACATTTTTGAGAAATATATTGCTATATAATTAAAGGAGAGTTGAAATTCAAATAAGAAAAATGAGATTAAGAAATTTTAAAAAATATTTTATTTGTTCAAAAACTTTGGATTTTGAATCATTACTTAATTTTATAGTAGTGTCTATAAATTCTATTTTGTCATTATTATATATTATCTCATTAACAATGTCAGGAATACAAATATTGGCATAATTTTAATTCTTTTAAGTATATATATATATATATATATATATATATATATATTTATATTGATTTCTAATTACAAATTAGAAAATTTGGCATTTATAATAAATAAACCTTTGAAAAGGTCTCCTTGTTAAATATATTAGACAGTGTATAATATTTAAAATATTGTTAACATATTACTAGTTTCTTATTAATTTGCTTCATCTATGTTATGTTCAGATTTGTTTTGTTCATTTAATATGAGAAATATCATAATGTATTATTTAATGCTTAGAAATATAAGACATTTATAGATAATTAAATCTTATATTAAGTATTTAATAAGGACAAACTTGACATAGATTCATCATGCATGACTTGTACATGAAAACACACTCCTAACTCATCATTTTGTCCCACCTAAATGTTGTCTTATATATTTGATCTTTCCATTTTACTATTACACACCTACATAATCCTTTTTATCTACTTCAAACCTGCATACCATCCTACATAGACTTCACTATACCTTCAGTTTAATCCTCTTATGCACAAGTCAATGACATCAAACTAAATCAATATCATCAATTGATACTAATGTGCACCTCACATTACAAACCCTCTTTAAAAATTAACTACTTTTAAAAATCAAATATATATTTATAATTAATTTGTTTATTTAACATATCGATACAATAATAAATTACCAAATTAAATTCATATATAACCATGAAATTATTAAATTAAATTATTTTTTAATTATATTTATCATATATTTAAAATTAATATATTAAATAATTTTTTTTTTAAAACTGAATTTATCTTTCATAATCTTTACATTGAAAACTATTTAAATCCTTTGTAATTTCATTTATAGAATATATGTGAAGGCACAATATCTCACATCTTAAATTTATAATTAAAAAAACAAATTTATTTTTCATTCACAACCATCAATCTATTTTTATATAGTTTCTAGTATACACATATTCACATACAATAATAAACACTAACCTTCACATCCACTTGCATATAAAACCGCAAAACCCCAAAGTAAAGAATTACATCTAGAATAATACTTTCTTATTGAATGTAAGAAAAAGTAACTCTAAACAAAAACATAGTCAGCAATATTAAATATTTTCTTGCATATTAAATAATTTTGCATATAAAACAAACCAAAACAAAAAACCTGGATGTAGTATTTCATTAGAAATGAGTCTTTTATAATTCATAAAATTTATTGAATGCGTACTTTAAAAAAAAAAAAAAAATCTATCGATTTTGTTTGCATTTCAATATCTGGAATTTTAAAACCTTCATTCATATTTCGTTAAATTTAACGTTATTTTTTTATTCATTTATAGTTCAAGCATTTTTAAAATTTTACACTTTCTAAGATCATAAAATAAACAAAATATTAGAAATTGCATAATTTAGTTTTGATTTTAGATTCATTAGTAATTTTATATTTAATTTTTAAAAAGACTAAAAATAATAAGATTTACTTTGTTTGCTATTAATCACTTTGATTTTCAACAATAACATAGTTCTTTTTATCATTTCAAAAGACATTTTCAATAAAAACAATGAAATGAAACATTATTAAACAAAACATTCAATTTCAAAATTAGTAAGCATACATTTTTAAAAAGTAAATGCAATCAATAATACACATCAAAATAGAAAACAATTCAAGGCATACAATAGATTCATAAACCTGAAATAAACATTTTCTCTCTCTTAAATGATGCTTTTTAAACAAGCTCATTTGCACAGAGTAATAATATTTATATGAGTATTCATACCAAAAAGTAACATTCAAAGTGACATTGATCCTGGGATAAAGCTACAAGTGTTTCACTCTACTCCCTTAAATTCATTATAAGTAAGTTAAATTCTTTAGATAATCAAACTAGATTGACAAGAGCTACAATAGCTAAATAAATTCACCTTCAAGCCTGCAAAGCTTACAACCTTTAAATTTGACTTTCCCTTTCATCCTCAAATCTAACCTCATCAAATTTCAATATCTTCATAGATGAAATTATATGAACAAGAACAACTTGGTAGATCCAATAATATTCCTAGAGTTATCCAATCAAATTTCAATCCATTCCCAAAACCAAACATATACCAAGAATTTTTCTACCTAGTTATCTTGATTTTTGGGTATTTTTTAGAACTTCATCACAGCATAGTTTTTTGCCTTTAGTGAGAATTTTATTGTAGATAAAATATTTTGGTACAAGCATAAACATCCTCTACCACTCATTCAACCATCGATCCCTTCTAGGTCTTATAATGCAACCATCTAAACAAAACCAAACAAATCAACCAACCTAATAGACCTCCCATCACCTCGTCTTTTAAATGGTTTTATTAATCAGACCTTGGCAAGTTGAATTAAAAAAAAATAGTGTATATGAACCCAATGTGAAATGTTTCTCCTCATAATTTTCTCAAAACATAATATTTTCTCAATATTTCTTGGAATGTTCTCTTAGAAACATGGACATAGTTTAAGATCATTATTTTTATCATTTTTTGGTGCGAATTTAATTTTTAATCAATTTTTTTAATGATCAAGGTGGGTGATATTGACACTTGTGATTTATCCTTGTGATGTGTGTGTGTGTGTGTGTGTGTGAGATCCAAGTAGATACATGTACCATTCCATTTTAAAGTCTTCAAATTCTAGTCAAACCATTTGCACATCAAATAATTCATTGAGATATTTTTGGTGCTTCTTCTAAAAATCAAAACGGAGTTCAGATGCTCGAGATATAAATTTTTGAAGCATTCTTGTGACAGGCGAATAATGGGTGTCAAAAAGTGACGTGGCACTATTTAAACATGCCAAGTGGTCCAATAACCATTTGACACATGGCAATATGAATTGGTGCAAAAAAATTGGTTTGGTGTTTGTTTTTAGCCTCTGATCTTTGACAGGCAGTCATATGAGGATTTGTGGGCCCCACTATTTGCTCATTGGGGACCCTCAGTGAGGGTCGACACACTCTTGTGGAGGGGTGCCTTGGCCTCCTATTATTCATGTATCATTGTTTGCAAAATTGTATTTAAGTTTCAAAGTCCGTAGAAACCCCACCAATGTGGGATAATTGTGTTTCACTTTGTAATAAGAAGCCACGAACCAACACATGGTAGAACCACCAACCAACACACATCATCCACCTTCACCACACATAAACCATGCCAAGACCATGTGCTAACCTACATTTTCCAATGGCCACCTAAGTTAGGCATCATGATAAACCTTGCGCCTAAGTCTCCCCTAAAAAGGGACGTCGACACACATAAAGGTGGCACCAATCCTATTAAAAGCATGAAACCAATCTCCACACAGCCAATGTGGGATAAAGATAGGACAAAAGTGCCCAAAAGAAAGGCTGATAGTTTGAACCCAGCACCTCCCATGCCAAAAGGATTAGCCTTGACCGCTTATGCTATGGGGGTCGAAGTACTATAATGGGAGTGAATTTTAATTTGAAGGGTATTAGGTAGCCAATTGTGTAAAGAAAATTAAGAAGGTTAGAGATTCATTTAAGCTTTATATAGCCTTGGGCCATTATTTTTAGGTCTAAGAGATATTATTATAGGCAAGCAGAGATCAGAGAAGGTGAATTGAAGACTTGTATTGATTTTGGAAGTCATTTGTTACACAAAATTAGTGGAAATGGTCCTCACTTTGAACGGACCCGGAGACGTAAGCTATTGAAGCTTAACTCCACTATCAATTTACTGGTAATTTCTTCTAATTTTTCTCTACTATTTTATAATTTTGATCTTCATTTTAATTTTTGTTTTAATTTCTTTACGAAAAATTAAATAAAAAAGTTGAGAAAATAGTAGATCTTAGAAAATCAACAAGTGTTATTCGAATTAGCTACACTTGCATTTTTAGTTTTTAGATCAGATTTTTGGTATCAGAGCAGTTGTTATTTAATAGTGATTGCTAGTGTATGTTGACAAGGTCTAAATCGCAAAAGGGTGAAGGAAAACTCATTGAGTATAATCTAGAGATTGGCTCAAGGCGTACTTCAAGAGATGGAATCCGAACAAGCTTTCCACCAAGATTTCATGGAGATGAGAACCATGGTTGAGGAATTATACCACGAAAAAAAAATCTGAGAATGAGAAAGGTGATTCACAAGAATTGAAAGGTAAAGAAACCAAAAGACCTTCTTCATCAGATGACGGTAAAAAAATTATGGAATCTCTCCCTTCACTCAAATTGGATATTAAGTTTTAATTACCAATGTTTAATGGTGAAGTTAATGCCAAAAAGTTGGATAATTAGGTCAAGAAGATAGAAGTTTATTGTAGGGTCCAAAAGATTGCAAGGGATGAATCAAAAATTCATTTGGCTACTCTTCGTATGGGAGGCACAACTCTCATCTGGTGGGAGAGTAAGTTGAAGGAAGATGAGCTTCAAAAAGGTAACTTAATTTCTACTTGGAATGAATTTATTAAAGAACTTAGAAAGCGATTGTATCTTTTAGGATATATACAACAAGCCATGATGGATTGGCAAAGTTTCAGACAAGGAAAAGGCCAAAATGTTCAAAATTATACACAAGAATTTAAGAAAAAAGCTTTACTTTTGAATGTTCCTCTTTACGCACAAGAAACACTATTAAAATATATAGGTGGGCTACATAGTTACTTAAGACATATGATTCTTATGTTCAATCCCACTAATTTAGATGCAATATGTGTACAAGCCACTTATTTAGAGGCTAGAGGAAAACAATCAAAAGAATCTTTTCCTAAAATTAAAAGTAAGCAATCTGATGTTAAGCAATCCAAAGGGAAAAGTTCATCAGGAAAGGGTAAATAGAAATCCACTTTTAATGTTAAAAAAGAAGAAGGAAAACCATTTTGTAATCATTGTAATAAAAATCATGATGATTCTAAGTGTTAGAAACTACACCCTGAGTTAAGGCCTAAAAGGTTTCAAAATAAATAAAAGAAGACTAATGTTATGGTTTAGGACTTAGGTTCAAATTCAGGTGATGAAACTAATATCATAGCTATGGGATTGCATAATGATTCTTCTCTTTCAGTTTCTAGCACTAAGTCATCAAATGATGCATCTTCTTCTAAACAGAATTATGTGCATGTTGATAAGAAAAGAAATAAATTGTTTCACATTAGAGCTTTTTCAAAACATACTAAGATTGACACTATATTTGATAGTGGTTCACAAGTAAATTTAATTTTTGAAGAGGTTGTTAAAAAGTTAGGCTTACAAACCAATCCCCATCCGAAGCCTTATCCACTATGTTGGGTGTGTGACAATACGAAGTTACAAGTCTCACAAACTTGTAGACTAAGGTTTCCCATCACATCTAAGTTCATAGATGAGGTTGAGTTAGATGTTGTCCCATTGGACATATAAGGGATTATTTTGGGAAGCCCATATCTTTATGATAGAAAAGTAATCTTTTATAGAGAGGAGAATAAGTACTTGCTTATTAAGGATGGCATTGAATATATAGTCAGAGCACATCACATTAAAACAAGTCTTCCCTTGGTTACAATAGGGAAAATGAAAAGACTAGTTAATTCAAGCAAGAATTTTTGTCTCATGTTGATTAAGTCTAAGGAAAAATAATATTCTCAGGCTTTGGAAAATTGTGATCCTAAACACAAGAATGCATTGGTTGAAATCATTTCTACTTATGATGATGTATTTTAGGATCCTAAGGGTTTGCCCCCTAAAAGGAGAGTTCAACATGAAATTCAACTATTTTAGGATTCTCCTCTCCCTAACATTGGCATGTACATCTTATTAGTGGTGGAAAATGAGGAAATCAAAAAATAGGTAATGGATCTATTAGATAGAGGTATTATTCATCCAAGTTCATCTCCTGTTGGTTTGCCCATTATTTTGGTGCCAAAGAAAGATGGTACTAGGTGAGTGTGTGTTGATTTTCATGCTTTAAACATAAATACTATTAAGAATCGTTACCCTCTTCTTCATATTGATTATTTGTTGGATCAATTAAAACATGCTATTTATTTCACTAAGCTAGATTTGAGAAGTGGATATCATCAAGTAAGAATTAATGAAGGTGATGTGTGGAAAACTGCCTTTAAAATGAAACAAGGATTGTTTAAATGGCTTGTTATGCCTTTTGGGTTGTGTAATGCCATGGTTACATTCATGAGATTGATAAATGATGTTTTTGGATAGTTGATGATTTTTTTATAGTTTACTCAGATGATATATTGATTTTTAGCAAGTCTTGGGAAGAGCATGTGATTCACATTAAAAAAGTCATGGATACATTACAAAGGGAAAAACTTTATTTAAAAATGTCAAAATGTGAATTTGGTAAGACCTCTTTGATATACTTGGGTTACATTGTAGGACATGGTGAATTGAAAATTGATCCTGCAAAAGTGGAAATCATTGTTAATTGGCCTACACCCACTAATATAACTAAGGTTAGAAGTTTTCTTGGTGCAGTACAGTTTGAAAAAAAGTTTATTGCTCAATTTTCATATATTGCATCACCTTTGCATTCTTTGACAAGTGTGAAACAAGTCTTTTAGTTAGGAGGAAAACATCAAAAAGCCTTCAACACTTTGAACGAAAAGATAAGTACTGCTCTAGTCTTAGCACTTCCTGATATAAAACAACCATTTGAGATCGAAACGGATGCAAGTGAGTATGTTATGGGGGCTATTTTAATGCAAGGTAAGAAACCAATTTGTTATCATTTGAAAACCTTCACAAGTGTAGTAAGAATATATCCAACTTATGATAAAGAATTGTATACATTGGTTCAAAGTGTTAAAAATGGAAACATTACTTAATGGGAAAAGAAGCAATAATACATATAGATCATTATCCCTTATAGTATCTGAAATTACAAACCAAACTACAACATTCTAAACATTTTCATTGGATGGGTTTCTTACAACAATTTCATCTTGTGATTAAGTATAAAAAAGGTATTCAGAATAAGGTTGCAAATATGCTATCTAGGCCTCCTATGGTTGTTGCATCTATTCTTTTACAAAATGGTTCTTTGTATCATGAAAGTTATAAAGAATAGTATGTTAATGATCTTGATTTTTAGGATGTCTATAAAGACTTGATGAGTAGTAGACAAGTAGAAGAATTGGACTATCATGTACACAATGATCTTTTGTAGCATTTGGGTAAAATTTGTATTCCTTAAAATGAGAGGGTGCACATGATTAGAGAAGCACATACTTCTCTTATTTTTGGTCATTTTGGAGTTGCTAAAATGGTTGCACATTTGAAAATGTATTGTTACTGGCCTTATATGTAGGAAACTGTTGCCAAATATATTAAGGGATGTACTCTTTCTGCCACAAGTAAACCTAGTAATAGGAAATTGGGACTTTACACTCCTCTACCTATTCCTACTCACCCCTGGGAAAGTATCTCGATGGATTTTTTGGGGGGTTTGCCTATGACACAAAAAAAACATGACTATTTATATGTGGTTGTGGATAGATTTAAAAAGATGTGTGTTTTGATTCCTTGCACTAAGCAAATTACTGGGAAAGGCACTGCACACTTGTTCTTTAAACATGTATGGGTTCATTTTAGTTTGCCTACTTCAATTATTTTTTTATCGGGATTCTTTATTTATTGGGGAGTTTTGCTCAACTTTGTGAGGACTAATGGACACTAAATTAAAAAGGAGCACAACATTTCATCCACAAACCAATGGTCAAACAAATGTTGTGAATCTAACTATGGTACATTTGCTTAAGGGTTATAGTAATAAACATCCAAAGTTATGGGATGAATAATTTTGTTACATACATCATGCATATAATCGGGCACTTCATTCTTCTACTATGAAATCTCCATTTGAAGTTTGTTATGGATACTTGCCTAAATCTCCTCTAGATATTTTATATGGACATGATACAATTGTTGGTGAACCAAAACAAGCCATTCGAGCTAAGAAGTTCATTGAACAAATATAGCTCATACATCAGCCTATTCATACTCAATTGGAGAAAAGTCAAGCCAAGTATAAAGCCAGACATGACAAATATCATATTGATCACCTTTTTATTGTAGGTGATATGGTATGGCTTCACATCAGTAAGGAAAGACTGACAGGTGAAGGTAAAAAGTTGAAACCAATCTAGTATGGTCCTTTTTGGATTACGAAAAAAATTGGTACAAATGTTTCTAGTTAAATTTACCATCTTACATGCAGATTTATTCAGTTGTAAACATGGAAAATCTAAAATTGTATGAGCCTCCAATGATTATTTATCATGATGAAAGTGTATCCATTCCTTCTGTTGATGATTTTACTCCTGAATATCTAACAGAATTACAGGAAGATACTATTCTTGACAGGAATGTGCGGACATCACAAAGAGGTGATGTTGAATATCTTCATGTTGGTCTCAAAGGGATGCACCCAAATAAGGCCAAATGGATGAAATCTGAAAGGGTGAGGGATAAATACCCACACCTCATAACCAATTAATTTCAACTTTCAGAGGTCCAAAAGTTCTCAGTGGGGAGGAGTGATCCAGGTGGATCCATGTACTATTCCATTTTAAAAGTCTTCAAATTTTGGTCAAACCATTTGCACATCAAAGAATTCATCGAGAGCTTTATGGCACTTCTTCCATCACATAAAATGGAGTCTAGATATTTGAGATATAGCTTGCTAAAGCATTCTTATGATAGGCAAATAATGGGTGTCAAAAAGTGACATGGCACTGTTTAAACACGCAAAGTGGTCCAATAACCATTTAACAAGTGGCAATATTAATTGGTGTAAAAAAATTGGTTTGGTGTTTATTTTTAGCCTTTGGTCTTTGATAGGTGGTCATATGAGAATCTATGGGCCCCACTATTTTCTCACTGGGGGCCCTCAGTGAGGGTCGACACACTCTTGTGGAGGGATGCCTTGCCCTCCTATTCTTCATATATCATTATTTACAACATTATATTTAAGTTTCAAAGTTTGTAGAAACCCCACCAATGTGGGAAAATTATTTTTCACTTTGTAATAAGAAGCCATGAACCAACACATGGTGGAACCACCAAACAACACACGTCATCCACCTTCGCCACACACAAACCTTGCCAAGACCATGTGTTAACCTAGATTTTCCAATGACAGCCTAGGTTAGGCATCATGATAAAACTTGTGCCTAAGTCTCCCCCAAAAAGGGACATCGGCACACATAAAGGTGGTGACAATCCTATTAAAAACATGAAACTGGTCTCCACACAGTGAATGTCGGATAAATATAAGACACAAGCACCCAAAAAACAAGGCCGACAGTTTAAACCCAGCACATCCCATGCCAAAAGGATTAGCCTTGACCACTTATGCTACGGGGGTAAAAGTGCTATAAAGGGAGTAGATTTATATTTCAAGGGTATTAGGCAGCTGACTATGTGAAGAAAATTAAGAAGGTTAGAGATTCGTTTAAGCCTTTTACGGCCTTGGGCCATTATTTTCAGGTTTGAGAGATATTATTATAGGAAAGTAGAGATCAGAGAAGGTGAATTAAAGACTTGTATTGATTTTGGAAGCCATATGTTGCACAAAATTAATGGAAATGGTCCTCACTTTGAACAGACTCAGAGACGTAGGCTATTGAAGCCAAACTCTGTTATCAATTTGCTAGTGATTTCATCTAATTTTTCTCTATTGTTTTATAATTCTGATCTTCATTTTAATTCTGGTTTTAATTTCTTTAGGCAAAATTAAACGGAAAAGTTGAGAAAATTTTAGATCTTAGAAAAGCAACAAGTGTTATTTGAGTTAGCTATACTTGCATTTTCAATTTTTAGATCAGCGTGTGTGTGTGTGTCAAAATGGAATAATTTTTACACCATTGTAACAAGGACATTAAAGTCAAGTGAAATGATAAAGGTTTCCAATTTTTTTTGCCATAATCTCTTATGTTTTCCAGTGCCTTAAACATATGGTACTTCATTTTATAAATAACTATATTTTAGTAAATAAATAGAAATAAATATTAAATATTATTAAATTTTTAAAGAAATCATATTATTACAAATCTCATAAAAATACATATCTAATGTAGATCCGCATATTTTATTTTTATTTTTCTCCTTAATACGTGGCATCCAAAATGTTAGTTTGAGGCCAATAATAGATTTCCACTTGAATATGTGAGGATTTGATGCCACACGTGGTTATAAGGAAGGTGGTTAGAACAAAAGGGGTTTGAATTAACCCACTTTATTCCAACCCCATTGTTATAACCCCCTCAAAATACATCATTTCATTGGCTACTTTATCAAACTTAATTACATGCATAACATAAATGTTTGAAACCCTTCATTTGATCCCCCTTCATTTTAAGCCCTTATTTCTAAACCCATTCAACAAGTACATGTGTGGGTTATATTGAAGGGGGTTAAAATGAAATGGGTTAGAATGAATCCCATTTTTATTTTTGGGTTTGGATAGACTTGGCCACCAAGTGGAACTCATTTATGTGATTTAACCCCCTCAAATGTAACCCATCAACTTTCATTATCTTTATAGATGACATTGTATGGGCAAGCAAAAATTGGTAGATCAAATAAGATTCCTAGATTTATCCAATCACATGTGAACCCATTCCTAAAACCTAACATACACCAAGAAATTTTATACCTATTTATCTTGAATTATGGGTATTTTTGGGACATCATTGCTACATAAGTTTTTTCCATTAATGATAATTTTGATGTAGATAATATATTTTGTTAAAATCGTAAACATCTTATACCACTCATTAGTCAAAACCTCTTTGATAGCTCATCTGAACCACCCATTCTTTTTAGTTATTCTAGTTGAACCATCTAAACAAAATGAAACAAAGCATCCAACCTAATAGACCTCCTATCACCTCATCTCTTAAATGATTGTGTTAATCTAAAATTGGGTAATTTAATTAACAACTAATAGAGTATATATTTTCATTTGTAAAAATATGGTGAACTCAATGTGAAATATTTCTCCTTTTGTGTTTATCCCTTTTAATTATTTCATCCACCTTTTCTCCTCATAGATTTCTTTTTTGGGTGTTTATACACTCCTAGAATATGTCTCAACATAATTTTGATAGGACCTTTGACCTTGAGATATATATAATATGTATTCTCCCATGTGAGGAACCTTAATTTTTTTATTGGAGTAACACTTCCAATAAAAATGTGAAAACTAGTTTCAATTTTACAATTCTTCTTCCTTTGCACTACAAAATAAATATTAGGTGGTTAGTCAAAAGTAAAGAGATCCTTAGAGACTTAATTTATGTAAAGTGACTCTAATTCCATGACATTCACCACTATAGGTAGTATATACCCTCAAATTATGACTAGACCTTTCATCAATCTAAAAATCTCTAAAATTAAAACTACAATTAGATTCAATTAGTGCATTGAAAGGATTCATTTGTGACAATATGATCTAAGTAGATTCAAACTACTCCCACCTCGTTAAAAAAATAATCAAACCCTTTTCACTCAACCTATGAAACCCATGATGAATCCCTTAGATCCATCTCTCATAAACTAATTTATTTAGGGCTACCAATCTATCCTTATAGAGACTCACATGATATATCTTCCCAAGCCCACTATCAATGCTAAAAAAAATAAAATAATCTCCACCTTAGTGCATGGAATTAAAATTTTGGATATGAACCAAGGTTGTCTAAAATATACTCCTTTTAACCAAGGGATGACCTCAAACCTTAATAGTCAAGATCATTTCCCATTTTTTCCATTCAAAAAATATTTTACAAATTGCCATAGTATCAACACACTTCTCTTCTGACTAGATATGCACCAAACTCAAACACTAGTGGTATTCTTACTCTTGGATTTCCCAATCATGTTGAAGCAAACATTACCCACCCAAAAAACCTTACTTGAGTTCCCATTATTGGTTATTTATCTTAAGCTACCCCATATAATATGATGTCTAACATTCCACCACTCATGTCTCTTACTAATTACATGTCATCTAGTTCACCAAACACATATATTCCACCCATATAGGTGTTATTTGGCTCACCACAACTTGAGTTCCCATTATTGGTTATTTATCTTATGCTACCCCATATAATATGATGTCTAACATTCCACCACTCATGTCTCTTACTAATTACATGTCATCTAGTTAACCAAACACATATATTCCACCCATATAGGTGTTATTTATCTCACCACCTCTGAATTATCTACCATCATATTATAACATTTTTTCCATGTCCACCAATTTAGATAACTATTTAACATCATACAATACTTTCTCCACTCATGCGACATCTCTCAACCCTAGTGCGTTTCTACCCACTTTTTATTCAACACATCTTCCTAAAACTTATCCCAGTACACATTCATTGGGTTTCAGAACAATGGGGAATTACATTACATCATGGTAAATTTTAGTGATGAATATTTATTGATTCAAAAATACTCTAAATTTTGAAATTTATTTTTGGTAATATTTTAGGGTCTCTACATAAGTCTGGATCACCTAAAATTTAGTAATGTAAAATTATTTTGGGGATCAGATCACCAACTATTTATAATACTTTCTTAGTTTACCCTAAAATTTTCCAAATATATAGTATATAGATTACCATGGGTAACCATCAAAATATACTTTTAGCAACCACCCCATGATATCAAACAAGCACCCAATAGGCAACAAGCCAAAACAAAATAGAAAAACCCACATCAAAACTAAAGGACTATAGCCAAATGGTAATATTCAAGATGTAAATGGTGGAACTAAATAACAATAGCAAAAGTAGTATTCAGTCTATGAATGGTAGAACTGAATGATAGCACTGAGTGGTAGAACTAAATTGTAGCACTTAATTATAGCATTGAATGGTAGAACCCAATGGAAGAATGGTGATGAAAATAAATGGCTGAATTAAATGCTAACATCTATGCTGCAACCAAATGATATAGTCAAATTATATTGCATCCATGTTTATATAAATAAAATTGAGCATATTATATTATTTTTAAGAACCATTAAAATTCCCACACAACCATAATTCTATCAAAATATAGGTACTTATTACTTTTTAAGTTTGTCTTGAATTTGAATTTAATTTTTCAATAATATCAAAGAAATTTTACATGTGCATATCCCCACTCATCATGATAGTATATCACAAGAAAAAAATAATTAGGATAACATGTCACCTCCTAAATATTATGTTGATGAGTACATGCCACCACTCGAAGACACTTCTCTATTTTTTTATGATAATGATCATGAGACTCAAATGGAAGAAGAGATTGGTGTTTCTTATCAAACTAAAAGTTTATTTCAGAACTCAACTCAAAACTATTTGTGAAGGAAGAGAAGTAAATGGATAATTGGAAGGTCATTTAAGGTGGACTGGGCAACAAAATTTCCCTTCATTGATAGCCTTAAAATGTTGATGATACTCCAACATAATGTAGATGTACAATATGTATCTGAAAATGAGGAAAGTAACATAGAATGCAACTTAAGTTGGACATGAGTGACAAACATTATGGAAAAATATATGTGACAGTGAAGTACCTAGATGGATAGATAACCAAAACACACATGCGTAAAAATCCATAAGAATGGATGCATGTAATATATGCACATGAGTTTGAAAATAATAATAAATGTCAAAAACATCTTTTTGAGAAAGGGAGAATAACCAAAGCTCAATTTGTAAAAGTTTTACAGTTCAATCTAAAGGTAAAATATCTATAGCTATCTACTTTTTACTATATTCTAAAAAAGGGTAGACATGTTTCTAATTTTTTAATTATAAGATTTTATTTAAACAAATTGGATTTATTAATATTCCATAATCTCACTAGCTAGATAATAGTGATTGGGAAATGGTAAAATGTCTTTAAATGGTCGAGAAGGAGGATTTGAAACAAAAAGTTCAAAATTCACTATTCATATCACTTCCCATTGATGAGGTCATAGTAATTGACAATAAATCCTAGGTTTATATGTATGTTTATACTTTTGAGAACTATTCAAGGCAACCTTGTCTACTAGAAGTTCATAAAATGGTAGAAAATTATAATGGTAAAAATCTTCACAAATTGTTTGTATCTAATTTGAGATATAAAGCTAGGATGTATGATTATGAAATAGATATAACTCTATTGTGTGTTCAAGATCATGGTGCATTAGTTATTTAAGGGCATAGAAATGCTTTGTGTGTTTGACTACAAATAATATTTATCCTATTCATGGTACTTATTCATTACATGGCTCATATGATGAATCTTGCAGATAAAATAGTTAATAAATTTTCTAATGTCAAAAAAGTGGAAGAGCTCATTCAAGACTTACATTCTTACATGTGAAGCAATCCAAAAATATTTTTAGAGTTCTAAAAATTTGTAATAGGAGTGACTGATGGTAAAAAAATGTTGAAAGATGTTGATACAAGATGGATTTCTATGTATGAAGTTGTACGTCAAAATTTTAAAAAATAGTCATCATTAGTAGGTTTTATGTATAAATATCATACATAATTTGACAAGGAAAAATATTTGTTTTACCATTTAACATATTTAGAAACATTACTAACACTATTTGGAATTCTCCCAATGTTGAAATAACTGAATAGTTTAATGAAACATGCTCAGGAGAGATCTATTTATACTGTTGACTTCATATTGTTGAGAAAATGAATATGTCAATCTCTAGAAATACTATGCACTTCAAGTGAAAAGTTTTAGGGCACTATTTATATAAATTGGAAATGTTTGATATATTTTAGGAATCCTAAAACCTATTTGAAATTGAATTTTAGTGATCATCTTTGTGTCATCGTTAATGGCAAGGAGATACCTCTTGACCATTTTTGACCCCTAGGTATAAAGTTGACCTCTATAAAAAAGATCTTGATTCATAATGTCTTATCACCTTGTTAATTATCCCATTCCATGCTTTATGAGGTATTAAATGGTCTTTCCAAGGTCTTATTATCATATTTTAAGATTAATTTATAATGTTTAATGTAATGGTTTATCTTTATATTAAGGAAGGCTAGACATGTCATATATTAAAAAGGGTGGGTCCAAGAGGTGTCATAAGTTATTAGATCTCTCTCAAATTCAATTTCAAACTTAATCAAATTGCATAATAATTTCATACTTGTTTGGAGAGATCATGGTAATTTTCAAACTTTATGGTAAAATTGTATGCAACAAAAAGTGCCATATCCAACTCCAACACATATCAACACTATTCAAAGTGAATTATATGTAAAATACACTTGACAATTTCTTGGATGAGTTATCTAACTGTCAAGAATATCATATGACGTCAATTTTTTAGGTTTAACCTGCAAACGGGGAGTTTTAAGCACTTATATGAACCAAAAAGTCTCACTTTCAGGTGAAAATATTTCATAGGTGCATATTCAATGACTATAGGTCAAATCCATGCTTGGTTTTTAGGTGAAAGTCTAGGAAATATAAAATTTTCTTCCTTTCCTCCATCACTCCCTTGGAAAGATAGTAAGGGTCAACTTCATATGCTCAATACATACAGAGGAAAGAAATTCATGGCATATGATTTTTTATAAAGGATGGGGTCCTAATTATATTAACATTCATGGCCATAGTGGTCATATTATTTTTCCCTCCTTTATGAACAATTGTTAAGAAGGTAATGTGGTCTAAAACTACCAACACACACCACAGGATCATTTTTCTCCTTAAAATTATAGTTTCAAACTAGTTTTCTTCATAAGATAAATTTAAAAAATGTATATGGTATATACGTGTATCTTATATGTTTATCCAAGTCCCATTTGGCATGTGTGATTTCAAGAGGGAAATAATATTCACCATTACATAGTCAAAAGGTTAAGAATCATGATTTATTTATATTTTGAGGTTTTCCATAGGTCCAATTCATTCAGGTGATTGTCTAATGTGTCTTATCATATTGTGAACTTAATTAACTTAGTCTTCTAACCACATGTCCATTCCATACTAGCCTCTACTTATGGCATTCAAATTTTTATCCCAAGGACTATGTTATGGGTGTGCCTACATAAAGTGATTTGAGAAGGTTCAATATTTCATTGTCAAAGGTGTATAAGAGTCCTAAACTCATGAAGAAATGTAATGAGGCAATGAAATAAAATTTTATAGTTTGAAGAGATTAAGTCAGTCATCATATAGGGCCTAAAATAAGAAAATGTAGACTATAGGTCTCTAAACCTATAGGCCTACATTTTATGAGAAATTGTGTTGAAATGTGCATTAATATTTAAGTTTAGAAACCTAAATGTTGAATGAAATGTATTGTCCATAAACCTGGATGGATTCAAAACCAATTTAGAGAAAAGGTATGTCCTTAAAATCCAATGCCCAAGACACCTCAATGAAACTTATAGGAATAAATACAAATTTGAGAAATTGGAGGCTTTGAGTTAGCATAGAGATATCTAATATTGTACATGTGTGATGAAGGAAAAAAAAATAGATCTATTCATATAAATCTAAACCTCATAACATGCTCTCATGAGATGATCAAATACATTGATAAAGTGAAACATAATCATGCATGTTATATGCATAGGAAAAATTAGCATACATCTATGGTAAAAAAGTGATAATATGATTGTAGAAGTTTTTAACATGAAGGATCCTACAATAAATTTCAAGTACTATCATGTATCAATAACCTTATTGAAGAAGGCTAAGTTTTAGATCCTAATACTTCAAATCAATCTCAAATCACCACCTACATCTATGCATTAAAAAGAAGCAAGAAAGAAGGTGTATGCTTGTTAGGATATAAGGTCTTGAAAGAGTTGCAAAGGATTAAAAAGAAATCCAATAATTTATCAATAATATAACAAAAAAACACTATTTTCCCTAGTGATTGGCATTGAAGTTCTAAACTCTAAAATGCAACCAAAACCATAATCACCACCTATAGGTTTGCTTAGATAGCTACAGTTGGTCTATAAATTTGAGAATAAGCTATAGTTCTCACAATGGGGGTTGGATATTATATATATGAAGGCAAAAAATTATCTTGGTAATAGCAAAAATGAATTAAAAAAGTCATTTTAAGTGGAGAAAAATAATTGTTTACTATTGTTTTTAGATCCAAATCTAAAAGAAGGATGCCACAAGCAGATCAAAACTGGTCAAAGTATAAAAACTACAATGCCATGTTTACTCTTAAAATCTAATAAAATATTGAAATCAAATAAGGTGTTAATGTAAAAAATGTTGCCCAGCTAGTAGATTTGATGCTTGCAAGTAGAAATGCAGATTTGTTCTTTCAATGCAATAGCTAATGAATAGATCTTAGAGTAGTAGAAAAGTGCATAACTTTGATCAAAATTCCTTACCTTAGTAGTAGATAATTCTACTATAGATCACAATACCTTAACCCTAATGCCATAAACAAGAACTAAAAATTACACCAATGAGTAGATTTTAATCCTTTTGTCTTCAAACTAAAAATTCCAAAACCTTTGTAAGAAACACAATGCCTATCCTTCTCCAATACCAATCATCAAGTAGCATATCTAAAATAAAAGGAATAAAATTAATTCCAATGCCTATGCTATAAATAAATGATGCCAAATAAGAAAAGGATGTTGCTAAATAGATCTGAAAATGATAATGATTACAAAAGATAACCTATCTAAAAGGATTTTCAACACCATATCGAGTATAAAGACACCAAACTAAAAATCAATGTTTTAGAAAAACCGATGCCTTGTAAATTTTAACACTCAGCTTATAAGATTAACATAACAAATAGATGGAAGAAACTTTGCATGAGATTCCAAGATTCTAATGAGGATGATTTTGATGTGATCTCTTCCAATGCCTAGATCCTTTACAAACATCAATGCCTATGATCTCTGTTAGATCTCCATGAAAAAAAACCAAAAGCTTCACAAGTAATGAAAAGCCTCAATTTTTTTTGAAAAGTATTGAAAGGGACACCAATATTTTCTTGCACACCTCTCTTCTACACTTCCTCTCCACTATAAGGGAAGAAGCTATTAGAGTATCTTTTACTAATGCTTTATAGGTTTGTCTTATGTGAACTTTGGTCCCACTTTGGCTAGTTTAGCTTGAATTCTATTTTACCTTGCCTATATAAGCAAGTTCTCTCATTTTAACATTCATTATTTTGTATTCATATCATTTCAGTATAACAATTATTTTATCAATTGGTTTCCTCTTGTTTATGTTGAAGCATCAATGGCTATGGTAATGAGCCATTGGAAAGATCTTGGCTGAATAGTTTTGATAACTCTTACATGGTAATCAAATCCATTTCCAATAGCCATTACTCAACCTATTTCACTACATTGTTTGTCCTTATAATGTGACTATGGATCTCTATTTTTGTAAGACTTTTTCAAGCTTCTTAGCTTTTGATTTGTTGAGGGATTGATCTCTATTATTGAGACTATCTATAATAATGTTAGATTCTTTAGCTCAGCTTGGGTCAAAACCTACACTAAAGGATTAATTCAATCAAATATCTCTCTTTCATCAAATTTTGACATTGATCTAATTTCTTTTTGTTTTCATTCATTAAGATCTATTTGTTCAGATCCATTTTAAGCTTGGTTAGTGTTGCACTTTGACAACTAGGTTGAAATAGAAAGGAGATCTGAAGCAAGGAATTGCAAGTTATATGAATATCTACTTATTGTGTTAAAATTATATGCATTGGCAACATTGATCTTATTATTTCTACACCAAAATATTGCTAAAGGTGTTTCAGATCTATAGAATCACTCTAAAAGGAAGTTTGATCTAAAGAGATGCATGGAGGTCTTGCTTTATTAAGACAATTTGGCAAATCTGAAGTAGAGGTGTTAGACCAAAATTTTGGCATCATTTTATGAAGTCTTGTTATCTTGTTATTCCACATTGGAGATCACCTTGGCATTAAAATCTCTGCTACTATGTTTCAATCTATTTTGTGCAACCTTAGCATCCTTTTCTAGCATTTTTTTGCCATGTCACTTCACTTATTAGATCTTATTTTTTCCTAGGGTAGCTTAATCTACTCTTTATCTTCTAACTAGGCATTGATTTTTTAGATTTGAAGCATTGACTGCTAAAGGAAAGCATGTGTCTTTAATTTTTAATTGTGTTTTTTACTAGGGAATTATTTTGAAGTTAAAGCATGGTACTGAAATCCCCAAGCCTACATTGTACCTTTTTTGCAAAGGTTCTTGACTGCTCTTTGTGGACTACATTGGAGTCTAACATATATGTTGGAAGGAAGGTCAAATTTTGAGTTGGAGCATTGAGAGGATTGAATGGAATTGGGAGATCAGATTGTTGCATTAGAAGGAGTATCTAACCCTGCATTCCATTTGTAAAGCCTACGTGTTTTTCTAGACTATGTACATGAAAAGAAATTAATATATAGCTATAAAGGTGGAAAACAATCATGGCACTCCTCTCATTAAAAAAAACAATATTCTCTAGTTTCTCCTCTTTACATAGTTGGAAATTCATTACTTTTGCCTTATATGTTATAAAGAGGAAGTCAAAACACTTGAATACATCCTGAGGTAACCATAAAGTCTATTTTTCACTTTGGTTGACTTTTTTTAAGTCCATGGTGAAATTTTAGTTTCAATTAGTAGTTTCGTGACTATGTTTATTTCTGATTTGATCTCAAAAACCAATTTATAGTGTTTTTAATTATTTTGACCCATTTTTATGAGAAATAAAAACTCTTATAACTTTTAAACTGTAACTCAAACTTGAGTTCTATTTTTTTTTAAAGTGTATTTTCTTATTATCTATCCATTAATGTCATTAAATTATAAAAATGCACTATTTTATGAAGTGTCACATTTTAGGGGGTGTCTTCACATTGGTTGTGCTATCTCTTACTATAGTTTATGGTGATATTTTTAGTGGTGATGCATTTTTCTAAGTTTTGAGAATTTTTTGAGGGAATATTCTTTATTTTGCACATACCTTATCTCTTTTATTTTTTAGATATTAGAGGCTACGGTTCATCCAAGCAAGAGGTCAGAGCCCCTCACATGCAAACACAAACTTCCTTCTTGCTTATTTTTTATTGTGTTTTCATCATTTGTTTCACTCATGGATGCATTTTTGGCTGAGTACAATGTTTTATTCTTGAGTTTACATTATCACTACTATGGGGTTTCTTATACTATGAACCCTACTATTATATTTCATGCATGTATTATCTCAAATGTATTTTTAATTGAGTTTGATATCTTTTTTTCTTGTGCTTTACATGGTTTTGGTTGTCTATTTTTTTTATGTGTTTGCATACATTATGGATCTTTTTTCCATTTTATACACTCTTCTATCATCCTATGACATGCATTATTACTTTGGCGCATTGGTAGTTATATAATGTCTCCTTGAGACCCCTTTCTTAGCACCTCACCTTCTTTTATGGAGACACTCCTTTACTCCCTTATTTTTAGAGCTTCTCTCTTGATGTATTATTCTATAGGTAAATAGTCTCCTCATTTAGAGCTATTCTAGTGAAGTCTAGTTTCTTCCTTATTTTTACTTGGTATTTTTATGTATAATTTATATTTCACTCATGTTGATTTATAAAGTGCCATGGGTTTTTTTTTTATCCTTGTTTACCTTCAATCATTTGTGTTCTGCGCACCTTTTCATTTCTTTAGTTACTTGTCTTTTTCATCACCACCATGGGCCATATTCATTGAGAGACTTATCTATATTTTTGATAGTTGATAGTCTCCTTATTTAGAGTTATTCTGGTGTATATGGTGTTAGCTTTTTTGGTGTTCAAGTAGTGGATTCAGACCATTTTTGAAGACCTTTTTATGCACTCCACTCATTCAATAGTATGGTGGGTGTGATGTACATTCTAATTCTTGGTGTTGATATTTTTTTTCACACACTATAAGTTTTTTTAATTTCACCACCACTGATAGTCTTCTTGAATGAAGATTTTTTGGTGAAGCCTAGTATTAATTGTTTTGTGATTGAGTAGTGGATTCAGATGACTTATACATATTGATTTATTTTATGAATTATGAGTACATGGAGTGTAGACTTCTTTAACATCATATTTAGGGGGATTCTAGCTCTCTATTCTTCTTTAATATCTTTTAGGGGGGAGTTTTTTCTACGTGTTTTCTCTCTTTTTGTCTACCTTATGAGAGTTATGTATTTTGCACTTTTGAGTGCTTTATGGATTACTACTTTGTACATGGGTATCTTCTTCAGGCACTTGGTTTGATGGAACCCATATGAGGATTGTTACTTGACTCCTTGGCCTTCTTTGTGATTCTTACAATGATATCAATGTAATATTTCCACCAATGACACTAGTGTTATAACCCCACCAATTTTTGTGCTCACTTCACCATAATGTTGGAGGGTGTTCAATCTATGCTTCCTCAGGTTCATAATTTTACTGAGTACATTGAAATGCATTGTTTATGTTTAGTTATCCTCATATTCAACACCATTCATACTTTGACTTGGTAGTGATAGTGACTCAACATCTATATACTCCAGCATGATAGATTGGCATCCATAGGGACACTTGACTTCACATTGCATCGTCTATTGTTAGTCCCTAGCTTCTCTTGATATAGGTGGAGGAGGGGGGCACGGGGGTGGGTGCAGGGGTGAGGGTGTTAGAGTATCTTTTACTCATGCTTGCTAAGTTCATCTTATGTGGACATTAGTCCCACATTGGCTAGTTTATCTTATATTATATTTTACCTTGCCTATATAAGCAAGTGATCTCATTATAATATTCATTCTTTTGTATTCATATCATTTGAGTATAATAATTTTTTTGTCAATTGGTTTCCTCTTGTTTATACTAAAGCATCAATAGTTGTGGTAATGAGCTATTAGAGATATATTGGCTAAAGATTTTTGAGAACTCTTTCAAAAGCAGAGACAAGGGAAGTATAATAAAATTATCTAATAATTGCAAGCTAATGGATGGTTGCAATTTCTTTAGGGATTTCATACCATATTAGGAATGGTAAAGTCATTCCAACCCAATAATTCAAAGTGTTGTAAATGAAACATCACACAAGGAAGTTGTATATATGATAGCAAAAATAATATAAATCATATAATATTTAGAATAAAACATGACAGTATAATAGGAAAGCTCTTGCATAAATAGGCAAGGTGAAATACAAAACTAATCTAACTAGAAAATGTGGGAAAAATCCTCACATAGGACTAACTTTCTACAAGACAAAATATCTAGCTAATACACTAGAAAATGGATAGAGTAAAACACTAACCATGGATTGTTACATAGCATGTGTTAGTTAGTGGTCAGCCTCAAACATGCATAGGTGGAGATGCAGCATAACACGTACCCAATTAAACTTGGGGAATAAATATAATGATGTATACATGTGGTAAAACCCTAAGCAAATATAGAGAGGATAATTTGCAGCCACAAAATGACCAAGGGGATGAAAATAAGATATAAGGGTGATATGATGGATGAAAAGTGCTTGATCTAAATAACAAGGTGACACTTTTTCCAGTGTAACTTTAATCTATGGAGGAAAAGAGGTTGTTGAAGGGATAAGAGTAATGATGTGATTGATTTTGAAGGGAAATCAAATAAATAAAGAGATCCCATGTGGGAAAAAAGTGATGATGAAATGATCCACGATGCTAGGATATTTAACAAACTAATATAGATTTTGACTAATCTAAACCAAGGGAGTTACAATTTTTGCATAGAAATCAAGTAAAGATACTATCTCTTTTCATGAAGAATGCATGTCATTTTAAACTA
>JARHVA010003621.1:502500-522500 GCA_037957365.1 Torreya grandis | reverse complement strand
TGATATTTTTATTAGAAAAATGTGTTTTTTGGTCCTATATCTCTCATTTCATCACTATATTTCACTACATTTTGATTGCATTGTGGACTTTTTTATGCTTTATGGTGATATTATTTTTGGATGGGACATTTTTTTTGTAGTCACACTAAGATTCACAGGGTCTTTTTATTCATGTTTGTATTCTCCATATTGAGTATTTTACTCTTATACTGTTGACTATCCCATTACTACCATGTAAATATTTTTTGATATATTTCTATCTATATCTTTGATGTTGATAGTATCCTTCAGATTTGTTATGGAGTTTGATCTCCCTCTGAAGAATAGCTAGTCTGGTGCAACCCAATGTTAGCATTTTAGTGTTCTGTAGTGGGATTGGCCCTCTCATATAGATATGTTTTTTTGTGTCATTATACCCTCTTCAACATTAGATGGGGGTGTGTGCACATACTACTTCAAGTTTTGTGATCATTATTATCCCTTATACACCACATTTTATTTTAGAGGTAGTTGATTGAGTGCATTTATGTTTGATAGCCTTCATTCCAACCAGTGCACCTCTTCAACATTATGTTCGAGTATTGAGCCATTTGCTTTCTTGGGACACCTTGCAACATATGTTTCTTGCTCTCTCAACTTTAGCTATTGTTACTGGATTTTGGGCACCTTCCAGTGATACAATTCATCCTTGGTAACTCATTTTTCTAGTGTTTTGAGATCAATGATTTTATAGAGTTAGCCTCATACTAAGTACCAATTCCTATTTGACATGGTGGTTATAATAATTCATATCCATATAATCTGGTGAGATAGATTGATTACCATAGGGACAATTTATATTTCACTATGATTTGTATATGGGTCCCTGATTAGGCCCAATTTTTGGAACCATTAATCTCTTTACTTTCTCTTTTCTCACTCCCTATTTTGCACTTAAGGGAGGGTGTTGGAGAGGACATGTTCGCACTAACTATTGGTTTGGGATTTTACCAAACCATTTTTGTTTTTAGTCATGTTCCAAATCACTTAGGCACTAATCTTGATTAGGTGTTAATTAATTAGTTTTTATGTGTCAAATATTTACACACGTATTTTACGCATGCAAATATTCCATGTCAACTAATATTTATTTCACACAATAAATTAATTTTTTTGCATAACAACCTTTTATGCCTATTTAATAGACACTCCTATTACTTCTCGTAGACTGGTGGAAGAGAGAAAAACTTGTGGGTTGTATTATTTTTTAAGGAAATAATGAAGATACTTATATGTTTGCATAATGTCTGAGATGGGTTTTCTATAGTAATGGTTTGTAGGAGAGATCCTGCAGTTTCATGAATGCATCATGCATTCTAACATTGAACACATAATTCATTCTTGATGCTAGTTAATACTTCAAACACAACTCACACTCCTATACTCTACCTCCTACAACAAGATATTAACTATATTTTTTACTACTTGAACGCTTAATAGTACACTTATTTTGGAATGACTTTATGATTTTAATGTGTTCTATTATTAAACATGTATTTATATTCTATTACTAAGCTCATGTTATTCATGCTTATAACTATACTTGACTATATGTACACAACATGGGTAAAATTTCCAAACATTCAAATGCCTTAACAATATAAAACTAGAATACGTAGGTATAGAGTTCGCATTCCTTTATATGTAGCATATCCAATAATGATCATGCGTTGAACTCATATGTGTTTACTAAAATATGTGTATCATATCCTAATTGCACAAACTATTCAATTAACTATTAGTTGAATGAATGACTATGCCCTAATTAATCATTAACTTCTTTAGGTTGTCAACATAAAACAAACCCAAATGTATTATGCAATCGAAATAGAAACTCCTTTTTAAGATGCTAAACATGTATTATGCAATCGAAATAGAAACTCCTTTTTAAGATGCTAAACTAATATCATGCTCAAGGGTTTAGGATTTAATAATGCAAACAATGGAATTCATTGTAACTAGCCAACCTATATAGTAAAATGTCTCCCTAGGGATGCTCCTATGGTAATGGTAAATGGGTTCCTGTAGATGTATAAAATGAATACTTTAATGAAAAATGAGAACTGATATACTATTTGAGCAGGAGAAAGGCATGCAAGTAATAAGTCAACATTCAATAGATATTAGCATTTTTTCCAACTAGTGTCTAGATTTGGCCTAATTGTTGTTGTTTTCCTTAATAGTTGTTCTTCGCCTTAACCACTATTGTTTATCTTAACCATTGTTGTTTGCCTTACCATTTTGTTAATGGATATCATCATAGCCATGAGTATTGGACTTTGAGCAATTTAGTGGGCCTCACATACATGTCAACTAGAAATGCAAATACACTGATTAGTTAAGGCATTCCTATAATTTTAATAATAAAAAAATAATAAAATATTATACAAAAAATATTAATAATATATTTTTTTTCAAATATATATAACATACATTTAGTAAATGATGTTTTAATATTTAAAGAAATAAAATGTAATATTATAAAGTGCAAGATGAAGGGTATATCCACATCAAGGAAAAAAAAAAGAGCAATGGCTACATTCTATATCAAAACTTCCTCTTTATTTAATGTATCTTAATTTCTCTCAAATCTTCCTCTTTATTTAATGTATCTTCATTTCTCTCACTACAATTGTTAGTTTATTACCATGATAGCTGTGGGAGCGAGACATCCAAAAGTTGGAGAATTGAAATTCTATGCAGATGTACCGATAAAACTCTTATTCAGATTTTATTATTTATTTATTTTTATTTTTTTGTTTGGTGTGGTGTATTTTTTTTAAGAAAATTTAATGTGATTCAAAACTTTTAGTAAATTAAAGCTTCCATGGATTTTTTAGCTTTAAAAACACAACAGATTCGATGAATAGATTTTCCTTGGCCTTTTTCCATGCTACAAGGCTGCTTAAGGTGCGGGACAAAGGCTTTTAGTGCATTCTTTGGGTTCAGTGTCCGCAGCAACCATTCTTGCATCAATGTTGTATATAATTTTCAACACTCTGGGCTATTCCCATCCCTAATAGAAATGAAAGCGTACACAGTCCTTGGTAACCAAATGTTTGCCATCCTGCAGTAATTTGATAAAGCCTGACATTATAAAAGGAAAAACATTTACAGACAATGTGTCGTGTAGAATAAAAGTGAATCCCCATGTATCGTACAGAATAGAAACTGAGTCCAGGTAATGGCAGATATAAGTATAGCCCAGTAATATATTTGTAATATCAAGCGGGTGACATGGCAGATACAATTGACTTCGAGAGGACATGAGACGGTATTACGAGGGTTTGTACAAACTGGGGGATCGTACGAAAATTTTATGGTAATAATTAGTCATAGTTAACTACGGATGTATAGGTAGCACTGGGCTGCCAATTCTGTGGAATAACATTATATACAGTAAGTGTCTTTCCTGAAGAGAACGACTTCAACCGGATTGAAAATGGAGCTTTGAGGGGACCCTCATTTAAAGACCAATTAGCACCCCATGACTGCTTCAGTCCTTCCCATATATTTGAGTTTGCCTGCATTAGATCGACCGCTTCCAAATCTCCATCTCCATCCTCATACTCCACAAGCACAGAGAACCAATGATCAGTCGACCCTTCATTCACGTGGAATGCAATCTTCTTGCCCGGATACTCGCAAGACACCCTGAAAAAATAAAAACCGAATCATTAAAAAAACTATATCCGAAGACATTGAATTGAAGCAATCAACAAATACATTTGTTGAGAAATACCGTCTGAATAAGATAGGCACAACGCCTGCATTACGAAGATCGGAAGCTCTGGTTGGAGCAACTGCCATGTCGGAGAAGGCAGTGCCACTCAGATCAAAGGGGTTTTAACCATAGGAAGATGAGCAACCTGGGCATTCATCCGTAATCACTACAGTAACCGGTGTGTGTGAGCATATATCCTTCTTGCTGCATTTTACCTGGAACCGTATTTCCAAATCAAATTACTCAACGACTACAACATATAAGTGAGATGAAACACATGAGTACATAATTTTATAAATAGTATACCTGATAGCATTCTCCGCAGTCTTCACCTCCTTTGACCAGGTCCAGACTTCCCACAGCTGTCCGTGAGTGAACTGCGCTTCAGCATCACTTTTCAACATACTCCCCCTTGATGCTGAGAGGGCTCACAATTTGATCTTTGAGTTTCAAAAATAGATCCTTTGCAACTGCTTTAGTGAGGATATCTTCTAAATGTTCGTTACTGTTTATGTATTTCAATTCTACTACCTTCATCTGCACTAAATCTCAAATAAAATGATGCTTTATAAAATGATGCTTTAAATCAAAATGTTTTGTCCTGCTGTGATGGCCTCGATTCTTGGCAAATTTAATAGCACTAACGTTATCATAAAAAAAAATTGTGGGCTGAACTTGAATCTCACCAATTTCTTCCAGAAGTTTTCTAAGCCATAATGCTTGTGTACCTACTGAAGTGACTACAACATACTCTACTTTTTTAGAAGAAAGGGCAACTATACTTTGCTTCTTTGAGCTCGAAGTAATCAAACCAGAACCAAAAGAAAAACAATTCCCAGATGTTGACTTTCAGTCATCCAAACTACCTCCCCAATCAGAATCACTAAAACCAACAAGATTGAACCTTTTAGAAGTGTAGTAATGAATACCAAAATCTAGAGTGCCTTTCACATACATCAAAATTCTATTGGTTGCCTTGATATGTATTTCTGATGGCTCTGTCATGTACCTTGAAACAAGTGAAACTAAATAAGCAATATTAGGTCTTGTGTGAGTTAGAAACATTAAGCTTCCAACAATACTTCTATAGGTTGTCTCATCAACTCTTTCATCACCATCATCTCTACACAACACAACTCCATGAGCAACTCGAGTGGAGACTGGTTTACAATCAACCATATCAAATTTGTTCAATATATCTTTAGCATACTTTGACAAATAAAATTTTTATTTTGTCTTTGATAAACCTCCATTCCTAAAAAATATTTCATGAGGCCTAAATCTTTCATCTCAAATTCATTCATCATGGAAACTTTGAATTCATCCTTCATCATAGAACTGCTACCCATATACAACAAGTCATCAACATACAAACTTACAATTAGAATATCATTACTTTCTTGTTTGTAGTAAAGGGTAGGTTCACTCTTACTTCTTTGAAAGCCATTCTCTTAAAAAAATCCATCAATCCTAGCATACCATGCTCTTGGTCCTTGTTTGAGGCCATACAAAGCCTTCTTTAACTTATAGACACGATTTAATTTTCTTTGCACTTCAAAACCTTGTGGCTGTTCCACATATACTTTTTCTTCTAAGTACACATTCAAGAAGGCACTTTTCACATCCATATGATGGATACTCTAATTCTTTTGAGTTGCTAATGAAATCAACATTCTAATGGTCTTTTGTCTTGCTACTAGTACAAATGTCTCTTCCTAATCAATGTCATACTTTGTGAAGCTTTTAGCAACTAATCTCACCTAATGCCTTTCAACACTTGCATCAATGTTACACTTAGTCTTGTAGACTCATTTGGTGCCAATCTACTTCTTGTCATCTGGAAGCTTTGTAAGCTCCGAAGTGTCATTCCTGTGAATAGAATCCATCTCTTCTTGCATTGATTGCATCCAAACTTCATTAGTATATGCATCTTCAAAACATGACGGTTCAAAATCAGCCTTGGTAAGTAAAGTAAAATTCAGTGTCTCACCTCTTGGATTTTCTTCATGTGCTTGATTTGAACTCTTTTGATAAATGTCACTCAATCTTCTTACCTTCCTTGTAGAACTAGGACTTGAATCTGGACTTACGCTTAGAATTAAACAACTAGATGAGGGGTTACTTGGTGGATTTGTAGCACTTGGAATACAAATATTAGTGGGATGCGCATGATCAATATCATCCATAATAACTTCATTTGAAATAGATTTTAAATTCTCCATATGGCCTTTTTGATGACCATAAACTCCCCCTTCATTAAAAATCACATCTCTTGACACAATAAGCCTATTAGTGAGAGGATTATAAAACCTATAATCCTTACTTTCCTCACTATATCCAACAAAAATAGATGACTCACTTTTAGGATCTAACTTTTGCCTCTTTTGATCAGGAACATTAATATAGGCTAAGCAACCAAAAACTTTGAAATAATTAACATTTAGAATTTTCTCATACCAGGCTTCATATAGAGTCATCCTATCAAGTGCACTACTGGGACTCTGATTGAGAATATATACTATTGTAGCAACTACATCACTCAAAAAATAATTGCTTAATACCTTTGTTTGTAGCATGCCTCATGCCATCTCCACCATTGTACGATTCTTCTTTTCAGCTACACCATTTTATTGAGGTGTGTATGTAGTGGTGAGTTGTCTTCTGATGCCATGCATATCACAATAACCTTGAAAGGCTTTTGAAAAAATTATCCTCCATAATCATTCCTTAAGCATTTGATTTTACACCCTTTGTCATTTTCTACAAGGGTTCTAAACCTCTTGAATGTCTCAAGAGATTCACCTTTGGTCTTCAAAAAATAAACCCAACACTATCGTGAGTAATCATCAATAAAAGTAATGAAATATGATGTCTTACCCAAACTCTTTATCTGGATAGGACCACAAATTTTTGAATGAACTAACTAGAGTGGATAATGAGCCCTCTATGCATTGCCTTTTGGAAATTTCTCTCTTGCATGTTTTCCTTTAGCACATCCTTCACAAACTTCCTTGTGCTCTTCCACCTTAGGCAAACCAGAAAGATATCTACCAAATATTATTTAGTGTTTATGTATTTCAATTCTACTACCTTCATCTACACTAAATCTCAGATAAAATGATGCTTTAAATCAAAATGTTTTGTCCTCCTGTGATGGACTGGATTCTTGGCAAATTTAATAGCACTAACGTTATCATAAAAATAATTGTGGGCTGAACTTGAATCTCTCCAATTTCTTCCAAAAATTTTCTAAGCCATAATGCTTGTGTACCTACTAAAGTGACTACAAGATACTCTGCTTTTGTAGAAGAAAGGGAAACTATACTTTGCTTCTTTGAGCTCCAAGTAATCAAACTAGAACCAAAAGAAAAACAATTCCTAGATGTTGACTTTCTGTCATCCAAACTGCCTCCCCTATCAGAATCACTAAAACCAACAAGATTGAACCTTTTAGAAGTGTAGTAATGAATACCAAAATCTAGATTGCCTTTCACATACATCAAAATTCTATTGGTTGCCTTCATATGTATTTCTGATGGCTCTATCATGTACCTTGAAACAAGTGAAACTAAATAAGCAATATCAAGTCTTGTGTGAGTTAGAAACATTAAGCTTCCAATAATACTTCTACAAGTTGTCTCATCAACTCTTTCATCACCATCATCTCTACACAACACAACTCCATGAGCAACTCGAGTGGAGACTGGTTTACAATCAACCATATCAAATTTGTTCAACATATCTTTAGCATACTTTGACAAATAAAATTTTTATTTTGTCTTTGATAAACCTCCATTCCTAAAAAATATTTCATGAGGCCTAAATCTTTCATCTCGAATTCATTCATCATGGAAACTTTGAATTCATCCTTCATCATAGAACTGCTACCCATATACAACAAGTCATCAACATACAAACATACAATTAAAATATCATTACTTTCTTGTTTGTAGTAAAGGGTAGGTTCACTCTTACTTCTTTGAAAGCCATTCTCTTAAAAATATCCATCAATTCTAGCATACCATGCTCTTGGTGCTTGTTTGAGGCCATACAAAGCCTTCTTTAACTTATAGACATGATTTAATTTTCTTTGCACTTCAAAACCTTGTGGTTGTTTCACATATACTTTTTCTTCTAAGTACACATTCAAGAATGCACTTTTCACATCCATATGATGGATGCTCCAATTATTTTGAGTTTCTAATGAAATCATCATTCTAATGGTCTTTTGTCTTGCTACTAGTACAAATGTCTCTTCCTAATCAATGCCATACTTTGTGAAGCTTTTAGGAATTAATCTCACCATCTGCGTTTCAACACTTTCATCACTGTTACACTTAGTCTTGTAGACCCATTTGGTGCCAATCTTCTTCTTGTCATCTGGAAGCTTTGTAAGCTCCCAAGTGTCATTCCTATGAATAGAATCCATCTCTTCTTGCATTGATTGCATCCAAACTTCATTAGTATATGCATCTTCAAAACATGACGGTTTAAAATCAGCCTTGGTAAGTAAAGTAAAATTCAGTGTCTCACCTCTTGGATTTTCTTCATGTGCTTGATTTGAACTCTTTTGATAAATGTCACTCAATCTTCTTATCTTCCTTGTAGAACTAGGACTTGAATCTAGACTTACACTTGGAATTGAACAACTAGATGAGGGGTTACTTGGTGGATTTGTAGCACTTGGACTAGAAATATTAGCGGGCTTCCCATGATCAATATCATCTATAATAACTTCATTTGAAATAGATTTTGACTTGTCCATATAGCCTTTTTGATGACCATAAACTCCCCCTTCATTAAAAATCACATCTCTTGACACAATAAGCCTATTGGTGAGAGGATTATATAACATGTAAGCCTTACTTTCCTCATTATATCCAACAAAAATACATGACTCACTTTTGGGATCTAAATTTTGCCTCTTTTGATCAGGAACATGAACATAGGCTACGCAACCAAAAACATTGAAATAATTAACATTTGGATTTTTTTCATACCAGGCTTCATACAAAGTCATCTTGTCAAGTGCACTAGTGGGACTCTGATTGAGAATATATACTGATGTAGCAACTTCATCTCCCCAAAAGGAATTGATTAATCCCTTTGTAGCATGCTTCATGCCATCTCCACCATTGCACGATTCTTCCTGTCATCTACACCATTTTTTTGAGGTGTGTATGTAGTGATGAGTTGTCTTCTGATGCCATGCATATCATAATAACCTTGAAAGGCTTTTGTACAAAATTTTCCTCCATGATCAGTCCTTAAGCATTTGATTTTGTACCTTTTGTCATTTTCTTCAAGGGCTCTAAACCTCTTGAATGTCTCAAGAGCTTCACCTTTGGTCTTCAAAAAATAAACTCAACATTGTCGTGAGTAATCATCAATAAAAGTAATGAAATATGCTGACATACCCAAACTCTTTGTCTACATAGGACCACAAATGTCTGAATGAACTAACTAGAGTAGATAATGAGCCCTCCATGCATTGCCTTTTAGAAATTTCTCTCTTGCGTATTTTTCTTTAGCACATCTTTCACAAATTTCCTTGTTCTCTTCAACCTTAAGCAAACCAAAAACTAATGATTTTGATGTTAGAATTTTCAAACTATGAAAATTTAAATGCCCATACCTGAGATGTCATAACCAACTTGTATCCTCATATTCAATATTGACAAGGTTCCTATTATGTTCACCAAAATTCAATGGGAACATCCTATTTTTTGTCATAGGCACAAATGTTACCACCCTATTTCCTTGATTCTTATCATAAATTATACATTGTTGATTTTCAAATACAACTTTATAATTCTTCTAACATAATTGTCCAACATTCAACAAATTATGCTTTAACTTTGGAGTGTAATAAATCTCTTTAACACTCTTCATACCTTCTTTTGTATGGACTTCCATATCTCCTTTCACAACAACCTCCAATTATTTGTCGTCACCAAGCTTGATCTTGGATTTAAAACTTTCATCCATTATAGAAAAAAAAATTCATTCCCTGATATGTGGTTAGAACAACCTGAATCTAAATACCAAACATTTTTAGAAACATTTTCACCGTTGTCATAAGATAAAAATAAATTATCTGGAGGATTCTCATCACCTTATTGAGTATAATGAATGCTTTTATCATTATTACCTTCTTTTAAATCTATATTCATAATTAAAGTGGCCATACTTATTACAATGATAACTCTAGATTTTTTTTTTAATCAAATCAACCTCTACCTCTTCCTCTGAAACCACCTCTTCCTCAGAAACCACCTTTACCTCTATTTCCTCTTGAGTAATTCTGATTTTGACCTCTACCTTGGCCTTGATTACTTTTGATGATACTATTGGCATCTTCATTCTTTGTGATTTTTAATTTGGAGGAAAAATAGTTCTCATCACTTTCCCCAAATGAATCTCTCAATCTTTCTTCATGAGACATCAAAGATCCAACTAGATGATCAAATTGAAGCATTATTCTATGATTATGGCAATATGGTTCCACCTTGATGTGAGAGTCCTCAACACCTTTTTGATCACAACCTCTTGTTCACAATTTCACCAAGTGTGGCCATCTTATTGACCACATCTTTTACTTTGACACAATAGGTACTCACATTTTCAGCATCTTACATCTTCAAATTCTTTAATTCTCTCCTCAATGTCTGTAACTTGACAACTTTGACTTGATCACTACCTTGATAAGCTTCTTTTAGAGTCTTCCAAGCACCCTCTATTGTCTTTGCTCCTACAATTCACAAAAATAGGCTCTTATCTAGAGCTATTTGAATATGAAATAAGGCTTGAGTATTCTTCTTCTTAGCCTTCTTCTTAGAGTTTTTATCATTTGTTGTGAGGTCACTCCAATCATATGGCTCTGCATAACCTGATTCAATAATCTCTCACAAATATTTTTCTATCAAAAAAGTCATTATTTTGATACACTAATAATAATACTCATTTTCATCAAATTCTGGAATGGGCAAGGAGTTAGAATTTGACATGATAAATTTTTGGTAAAATTCCAACTACTAAATCTTTAACCCAAAAGAAAAATCTTTGCTCTGATACCAAATGTAGAATTTTAAATAAAATTAAATCACAGCCAAATATATGCAATATTAATAATACAAAAGAAATAAGAATTGCAAAAAATAAAAAATAAAATTTCCTCTTCAAATTATTGGAATCATTCTCCTTCTCTTTGAAAATAAAGATCAATTACAATGTGAACATGTTTTCCTAATTATTAAATAAAATATTTTAAATTTATCTAAATAATAATTTGCATGTAATATAAACTAAAACTAACTCTAGTCTTTCTAAAGTTTTATTTTTTCTAAAAATATATTAACTAAAAATTAACTAACTATCTAAATTTAGCTCCACAAAAACTGTTCATGCAAACTAAATTTACACTTATAGTCTAAAAATAGAACTGAATGAACTGCACTTCAGCATCACTTTTCAACACGGACTTCCAGTAGCTATCCATGACCCAAAGGGCAATGTCTTCACGAGGCTACCGTATCCACACGCTCCACCTGTTTTTATCACAATTAAGATGTTAGTATGCTTTGAATTAGCTTACAGAGAGTGGAACTATTATCACAGAATAGAAAATGTGCGCATGTATCTAAGCATTACCCTCGCTTCCGTCTCCATCTGGACTGCCATACCATGTAGCACTAGCCTCCTGCCAATCCGCCTCTTGTTCCAAATTATATTTGGCTTGGAAACCCAAAGCAACGTAAAAACTTGCCGTTATCAAAGCCACCATAGACAAACAACCAATTGCCATACTTAGCGGAAAATAATACTAAATTAGAATATGCTACTAAATGCATAGAAGAGCTATGAACAAGTAACGGAAGCATTCTACTTTTATAAGCACAGATTAGGCGAGGTGGTGGGAAATAGTATTCAGTCCGAATCAACGGTCCACTGTTTTTTTAGATTTAAGGCTTTCCTCATCTTAAAAACAAATTTTGAAAAAAGTGGTGTCAAAACATTTACCTAGGATGGCATATAAGGCTTTCCCTATATTTAAAAAGATTTTTATTTTTTTATATGTTCAAAAACGTTTGCCGATGCATCCATGGCGTGACATTTTTTAATTGAGAAATAATAAACAATTGTAATATATATATATATATATATATATATATATATATATAATATTTTTTAATTAAGTACTATGATTTTAAATATATTATTTATATATATATACAAAATCATAGTACTTAATTTATATATATATATATATATATATATATATATATATATAAAATCATAGTACTTAATTAAAAAATATTATATATATATATATATATATATATATATTACTATGATTTTAAATAAAATAATTTTTAAGAATTATATATAAGTTATTAAATTTTATAATTAATTTACTAAATATTTATGTTCTAAAGTTAAAGGTTTTTTTTAATTTAATGATAATAAGTATTTAATTATAATTTAAATATAAAATTTTATGATTCTTATTTAATATATAAATATATTTTCCATTTTTAATGTCTTTTTTCAATTATTAATTGTAATAATATATTTTATATGCATTTATCTTAATTTTATCAATATAAACAAAGATTAATTTTAAAATAATATTATATCAATATTACTTATTTAATATATGAATATGTTTTTCAATTTTAATGTTTTTTTTCAATTTTTAATTGTAATAATATATTTATGACTATTCATTTTAATTTTCTCGATATAAACAAAGTAATATATTGCAAATATATATTTTTTAAATAATAATAAAAATCCTATAAAAAATTAATACTATAATTTAACTAGAAAATAAAAAGATCAACACATTTCTAAATTTTATTTATAGTCATATTAAAAAAGTAGTGATTATTTCTTCTCGTCGAAATTGATCTATTTATTCCCATAAGCACTCAATATTCCATAATGTTCTTTGTCAAACTTTTTTGTTTTGTTTTTACTAGCCCCATTTATAGATTTGAGCCTGGCTATTTAATATTTAGTAGACGTAAATGTGGAAATATACACCTACATTTGATAATAACCTTGTCAAGAATTCTAGCATTAATTGGAAACAAAGTTAGAAAACACTAAATCTTCAAACGTCATATATTTAATTTAAATGTAAAACTAATGAGATATTTTTTACGTAAAATTGGTCACTAAATTTTATGCTTGCATAAAAGGTCAAATGTTAAATTTAAACCCTTTCAATGAGTAATTACCAGAATACGATTCTATAAATTTAGTTGTAACAATCAGTTAGTGCATTGGATATACAATATATACAAATTCAGTGTCTTTTATCTTTTCGTTATGATAAAGTATAATTGAATAAAAGTTTGTTAGATCTAAATTGTTTAAATACGGAGGTTGGAGAGTGAAAGGTTATAGATGGATGTGCTTTATGTTAGTGAATAAGCATTAAGACATTGTGAAGGGTTTAGTATTTGCTACCATCATTGTAATGGAAGTTGTTTTTGTTGGGTCAGATTGTTGCTTCTAATCTGTCAAAGCAGCTAAATGGATCCCACCTCAAGTTTGCTTTCAGAAGGTAAGGTAATGCCCCCACTATTGCCTACTTTTTTAATTTTAATGTTGAGCTCTATGATTTTCAATTCTTAGCAACATTTGTTACTTTTTTTTAATTTTGATGTCGACCTTTATGGTTTTGAATTCTTAACAAACATTTTACGGTGGCAGAGCTAAGGCCAAAATTTATTATATATGTTTTGTGAAAATGTTAAATATTTTACCTCGTTTTCATTCATGATTTTCGAAGGAAAAAGGCAATGGATTTTTCAAAAGTGTTTGTTCCATATTTTTTAAATTGTTATATATTTTATAGGAGCAAAAAACTTTTATTTAAAGCATTGGAGCATAGGTTCTAGCCGAATATATACCTCAAGTGACAACTAATTTGGTGAAACTTTCTTCACTCCTTTTATTTTTAAAAGAATAATTAGTCTCTAGCTACCATTAACAACATTTTGGGCTATTTCTTTGTTAATATTGCTTTTAAAATATGTTTTTTTTTGCATTCAAGTTTTTATACAAGTAAATTTGGAGAAAGGTATTTATGAAGTGATTCAGTTAAATTTTTAATAATGATTATATTTAAATAATTTAAATTAAGATCACTTTCTTTATAAATGTAACAAATATTATGAATATAGTCATTTTATTAAGTATTGTCAAAAAGATAAAAACTTGTTTTATGTATTCAACAACCTCAATAATATGTTTTTATTAAACCATCAACAAGAATAAGAACACATGTTTTGAATAATCAACATTGCTCTAGTTACAAAGATAAATAAATAACTTATGTTGTATATTAAATAAATTTGATGTAATAAGAGAAAGTACTCGGAAATTATTAGATTCAGTGAGTTAATCGAGTAGCTAAAGATGTAAGATGTATGGTGGTAGAAAATAAATAAATAAACAACAATTGATATGCGTAGACTAGATCTTCAAAAGAGTGAACAAAATATTTGTTAGATGATAGATTATGATGCTTAGACCCATGGCAATCCAACTAAATTTAAATTAAAGCCTTTGAATAGCATTTCTTTGGATAAACCTGCTAATATTGTAGTTGACATGGATTGGAAGTTAATGTAGATTATATTAGGTTTGATGGTTAATTCCAAATTTCCTAACAAGCGATAACTCAAGTAACAAAACAAATAAAAAAACAGACCAAACAATTTACAAATTTCTCTAAAAAATAATATCTTCTTATAATTTTTTATTTTAACTTATATTAAAAAATCTATTTTTTTTTAACGATACACATAATTTTGGTTTTTGGTTAAGAATTATTGAATATATTACTGGGTTTCAAGTAAAAAAATATTAGAGATCAATGAGGACCGTAAAAAGTTTACGAAAAAGGTGTGACGTCATATCAAGCACCTGCGACGACGAATGCAGCATATTAAAACAAATATTGAAGATAAGGTAAAATGCGAAATAGGATTTTAGCATTGAATCCTAATTTCAAAGACAAAAACGATATGGAGTAAATTACGTCCATTTTCAACGGGATTAGCGGTGATGAGGTTATTGACCTGAATTAATGTAGATATAGTTTGACAATGCACTGGGAGCTTTTAGAGGAGCATTTTGCGGTATTAGTATATCACATGCGTTAAAATTGACATGTGAAACAGGAGGTCGTCCATAGAATGACGGCATAGGCAATATTTCAACTCCTTTTTCAGTGCGTGTATTTCTTATTTTTATTTTTATTGTTTTCCAATTTTCTGTTGAATTTGGGAATACCAATCACTTTCAGGATTTGATATGAAAGTATGAATAGCTTGGAATGAAACGCCCCCAAAAAAACTGAACATGCGTAAAGGCATTCATGTTAGAAAAAATATTTGAATATATAGGTTGTCACTTAATCAAAAGGTTGGACATAATATTTTATAACTGAATATCTATTCTAGTTTATGGTGTGGACGTTGATCAATAGAATCAGAGGAGAATTTTAACAGCAACTGCGATTGTTATATCACATTACGAGTCAGCGAGCAGTCATTGGGATTGTTATGGTCGATTATACATGCGATTCACGTTCGATTACCACCGTACTTCCCACATGCATAAAATGCATTTTTACAACCGTTATTCGCTACAGATTCCACACCGTTAGAACCTGAATTTTCAATATAAGAAAGGGCAAGGCCACGTCGTGTTATAGCATAAGACAAAATGGCCAGCAATCAAGCCTTAGAGGCTTCGTTTGTTTTGTATCATATGCTTTTCTTGCCTTCAGGAACGGCCAAATCATTTGAATCTTCGGGAGATGGCGTCGACGTCGATGCAGTGGAAGATATTTATGTTTCTATGCTAAATGGTATTAATTTTTTTTGGTTTAAATTTAATCTGAGCGTAAGAATGCGGAGGTTCCTCTGATGCTTTATCAACTCAACTGATTGGTAGCATTAATAGCATATCAAGCTTATATGAAAAAAATTTGGTTTATATATAAAGTTGTAATTTATAAGAGCAAGTTTGATATCATTTTCAAGGTATTTAGGAATCATATTCCCTTTTAAGGGAAGCTTTTTTTCAATACATACTTTTCACTATTTTCTAAAATGCAAAAAACGTGTATTGCTTTTGTTATTTTATTAATTTATTCTGTTAGTTTGCTCTTATACTAAATAAATGTTGATTTGTTTTTTTTCTTTCATTGCCTTTGTTTGAAAAAGTAATGTTGGAATGCTAGGAAATTGTACAAAAATCATTTTGTTGAGGTGGTTGGCTTGTTTTCCATGCCCATTTTTTTTAAAATAATTTAATTTATAAATATAAAAATTATTTTATAAATTTACAATCTAATTTTAAATTCTAAGAAAAAGGTTAACAAGAATGTTTTATGTGAAAAAAATATTGTGGAAAACAAGTTTACATTGGGGAAAGATTTTTTTTCTTAGAATTACATCTTGCATCTCTATCTGTGGTTGAAAACAATATTTGTGTCACTTTATGAGGCCAATTTTAGCATGGCATTGAATTTTTGGCTTAAACTATGAGATTAAAATACATTTTGTTTGCTTAATTTTTTATTTTGTATTCCATGAAGATATTTGATATCACTTGAAATGCCTTTGGTTGGAATATGTTGTAGAGAGAAGACTTAGTTTCACTAAAAGGTGTCTATATTTAATATAAAAAGCTTTTTTTTCTTCCTAATACATAAATGTTTTTGTTTTTTCTTTCTTTGTTATTATTATTTTTTGTTATATTTAAATGTGTACATAAGGATGTATAGGATCACTTGATATATTTTTCAACTATGTAAATGATGGAATTAATAACATATCATACCTTATGAAAAATAATAATTTATATTTAAGATCATAGTTTATCAGGAAAAAAATATATATCATATTAAAAACATTTAGGAATTGCGTTTTTGTGTAGTTAAACCTTATTTCTATAATAGTTACTTTTTATTTCCTAATATGTAAAGAATATGTATTGATTTTTATTTTTAGTATTTTGTTATGTTGATTTGTTCTTTTGATAGAGTAATGTTGGGTTTTCTTTTTTTTTTTTTTCCCCCTTTTTTACATTGCTCCTATTTAAACATAGAATGTTGAAATGCAAGAAAGTGCACTAAAATATTTTGTTCAATTGGTTGTCTTACTTTTCATGCCATTCTCTTTTATTGAACTCCGAGTGATTCAAGAGAATGTAAACTATTTTTATTTATTTTTTTTGAGATGAATTTAAATGTTGGTTTGATTGGCTTGGGTGAGAAAATTTTGTGGGAAACATGTTTAGTTTTGTGGGAGATTACTTTTTTGAAGAATGACAACTTGCATTTTTATAATTAAACTAGTTTCGATCTACAAGAGATAGTTTCATGTCAAAATAAATGTTTAAATTGAATTGTAATTTTGAAAAAAATATTTTTTTTGCTTAGTTTGCTCTTTTAATTTCTAAGATTAAGTTTAATGTATCTATAAATTCCTTTTATATGAAGATGTTACAAAAATGTATGCAATGAGCTAGGGTTAACATGCAACTATTATATCTAAAGATCCAAAATCAAAGAAGCTAAATCAAGTAGATCCCATGGATACTTATTTTAATCAAGATATTTAAAATTGATCCATTAAACCTCATGAGTGGAGCACATACAACACAATGTCAATAGAAATGGTTCTATAGCCTCTAAGCAATAAAGCCAATGCAATAAACCTAACTATGTCTATATTTATAAAGTAATCAAATATCATAATCAAGCATGAAAGTAAGGGAAGGGTTAGAAACATATTAAAATGGGTAAGGAGACATGGTAGGTAAATGAGGGATTATGTTACATAAGGTGGATAAAGGACAAGTTTGAATACTCCTATAGACACACTAATTTTAAATGTAGAGAGAATTCAAACAAGGAGACATGCATTTATTAACCAAAAAATTATGAAATATTTATTTATCAAAATTAAATAGCTAAAATTAAAATATGCTTAACTTGAACAAGACCTATCGAGCCTCAGTCTCCCCCTTTACCAAAGATGATTTGTAGGAGATTATTATGGTTGTAAGGATATGAATGGATAAATGAAATTCTAGGGTAAAATGACTCCTCCTATTGAATTTATGATTTCATAATATAATATTTTCCCTCCAAGAAAATTTCTAAGAAATAGCCCATTCAAATGTAGACTTAGGGAAAAAGAGTGAGAAATAATAATTGAAAATGAATGTTCCTATCTATTGGATTGAAATGGTGAGATGTATTTATAGTGGTTAATAAAATTAATCCCTCCTAGATATTTAGTTAATGATAACATCCATCTCGATTAATTCTCAAATGATATTCCTAATATCAAACTAGGCCAAACAAGATGGCCTAGTTGTAAAGCATGTGACAGAAACATTTAAAATTACATCAATTTGATTGATGTTGTTGGGATGGGTTAGATAATGGTTATAGCTATATCAAATGAGCCAACATAGTAATAAAATATAGTTATTAAAATAATTATAGGGTATGATAATATTTAGCTAAGCTAGAATGGATATAGGAATGATAAATAAACAATTATATTTCTTAAAAAGCACCATTATTCTGCCCATGGCTTTCTAAGTGCACTCTTTAATTTGTTCACTTAATAATATTGAAACTCAATAGGTTAATATAAAAGGTAAAATGTCAATTAACAATAATTTTTTAAAATACTATGTGTATATATATGCATAATTCACAACTCTTCACGTGTCACCATAGTGTAACATGGGATGGTGCTTCAATAGAGAACATATCAACAGAATAATTGATTTATTTATAAGTGGTATAAAAATAAAAAATATGTGAAATTAAATAAAATATTATATTTACCTTCACCTAACTTATTCTTTTTGAACAAAATATGTTTGTGTAGCAGATGATGATATACACCTAGTGTTCAGAGTAAAATGTGAACCTAAAAATATGATAAAAATCAATTTTTTTCTAAAAATATTCTCTTAGAAATGAATAAATATCTATATTACCATGATTCTAAGGAATCTTTCCATTTTTAAAAATTTCCCATAGAAATAAAGTTACGAGAAAAATACTACTTTCCTTAGTAAATAACTAAAGGCTAAAAAATTTGAAAAAAAATATATAAAATGGTAAACTACTATTCATTTTCACATTTAATATTTTTGGAAACAATAATAATTTACATCCAAATATATAAAATTTAGGTATGATTCACTACACATGAGGATGTGGAGGATATGGTAGACGTATTGTAGTTATGATAGACATGGTATAGGTATAGGGTGCATTAAATATGATTTTTTATCATTTTGGATAAAAATGGCATAGATTAGGAAAATTAGGAGTTGTTGAAAATTTATGTAACGTAATTTTTCCCAAAAACCATAGGTTTATATTTAAAAATAGGTTTTGAAATAGGTAGGGGATGAAAACTCAAAATGTAGGTTAAGGGCATTTATTATGGCTGAGTAAAAAGTCACCTGCACAGTTTGAATAGTATCAACCAAGTTGATGTTGTTGGAAATATAATATAATTTATATTGGACCATATCGTATAAATTTTTTGATCTATTTGAAGTAGTTGTGGCCAATGACATGGAATGTGGTTGATATTTAATAAAAAAAATAGACTAATTGATTATGTATGTTAAGTTCAAGGGTGTCAAGAATTAGCATGGATTATATAGTTTAACATATGGCCAATGGTGTATAATAATTTTAGGAGATGGTCAATGTCATGTATGGAGGCCGATGTAGTATAGGAAAAATTTGGATAAAATAGGTCATGGATGATATAACATTGAATTAGAGATGGATTATGTACTAAGATACATGGATGATATAGTCTAGAAATGAAGATTGACAATGTAGTAAGGTACATGGTCAATCAAGTAGTTAAGTTGAAATAAAGTGTGTTTTTATTAGTTTTATGTTTATTATATATTGGTTTTGATTATATCCTTTATTTTTGATCTATTATTTAATATTTTATATAGGTTTGGAAGGATGTATGGATACTATTGGATGCTATGTGGTCACAAGATCAATTAAAGTCATTACAAGTAGTCAATTGATATCTTAAAACATGCTAGGAATTAATGAGATTATGGAGATGTAGTGGATGTCACTCAGTGTATAGTTGGTCTCCATGTTCTCAAGAGCATATGAGAGAATAACTAATACCTTTTCTTGGTTGGT
>JARHVA010003621.1:455000-495000 GCA_037957365.1 Torreya grandis | reverse complement strand
AATACTCCTAAGATGTTCAAAGGTTATTAGAATATAATCAAAATAAATAGTTACATGTCCATCTCAAACCTATGATCATAAATGGAAGAATAAATAATTTCAAGTGTAGTATAAGGATAAAAAACTACATCTAATAAATGAACTATATGTATATGTAAACTAGACTAATAAGAATATTGTAAATAAGATCCATAAAAAATAATTTATCCATCCTTGGAATCATCATAACATACTAAGAATGATTCATCCATGAAATAACCATCATCATAATTAGGTGTATGATGATTTATATGGAAGGTATCAATTATTTTATTGGTTTAAGAACAATGATGAATTGATTTTTTAGGCATGACTATTGAAGTAGGAATTTTTTTAGTTAACTTCTAGAGAGATCAAGGTCAAAAATGAGGCGGTAAATAAGTGATAATGATAGAAGGGATATTTGATTTTTTGATATTTAGGTTTTATCTCATCAAGTTCATCATCACCCTAATCTACTTGAGGATAGGCGATATGTTTCCACAAGCTCATGGTGTCCACTATAGCCTTGGTTAGAGTTGATGGGATAATTAGAGCATTGAGATTCATGAAATAGGATGATAGGTAAATTCTTTCAAGTGAGCTATTTTAAAAACACCACATTCTTAGAGTTGACTACAATTCTAATGTTTAGTTTTACTTTTAATATTATATATATCACCATTATGGGGAAACTTGATGCACTAGCATGCATAATAGGTGATTACCCTCATGTCATTCACCCAAGGTATTCAAAGTAAAATGTTATAGGATATAGTAAATTAAATATCACATCCTTAACTCTCGCCATGATGAGAGGGATAGTATTAGGTAGATAAACATAACCAAGGGTAGGAATTTATCTTTGATCATATACTTAGCATGTAATTTGGATAGATTTAATGTTGCACTTGAAGTATCCAAGATTACTATGTCAAGGGATGTGACACAAGTGACTGAGCATTAATCAATCAAATAATGATTCCCTTGGGTACAACCATTTTTTATAGGAATGAATAAAGGAGAATCATTCAACTAAAGTAATATTTAAATCAAAAATCATAAAATTGATATGAAATTTAAGTGATGGAGAAACATTCATAGTTTCATCAACTTATATGGACATTTCATCACACTATTCGATAATACCATCCTCAATCCTAGACAAGGTGAATTCTTGACCTAAAAATATATGTTGAGGGATATTCATTTTGAATAAAATTTGTAATTAAGTGATTATAATGATGATGGGATGTCCTCATGAGTTCAATAAAATGATGTTGAGAATGTAAAGGGGAACATTTTGTAAGGGGATCCCATTCATCAAATCCTTGGGCTATTGAACCAGGCTCAAATAAGGGTGCATAATACTAAAATTATTCAACAGATATAGAAGTTGAAGTACATTCAAATGAAGCTAATTTTTTTTGTTTAGCATGGATGATGGATTTTGACCAATTGGATAAAACTACATAGATTCATTCAATGTAGTTTTCTGCACAAGAGAACTGTAAACTTCATATATCAAACTAGTCAATGTAGTAAAAAATAGAAAGATGTTTAGAATTAAATGACATCAATCTGGTCAATTTAGTATATTTATATTTAGGATTAATATATAGTATCGATCTGGTTGATTTATTTGGTTTAGATTTGTCCTACTATATTAGGTTGGTTGATGCAATAATAATATAAGGATTAAATATAACAAGACTGTATCATGTTGGATAATAAAGTTTGGGAATGATTTTCATGTTTGATATAGGTAGTCCATGCACTTTGAATATTTGGATTTGTGGGTGATTTTTTTTTTGGTTAATATAGTCATAAGAAATGATCTAGTATTAACTTCCATATACTCAACATTTGTAAAATGAGATGGATATGTGTTTTGAACAATTATGACAAGTTAGATAATTTTTTATAATTATAATGTGGATAAGGGTCAATATAAGATAATACAAACCTTATGTTGTTCATATTGACCACATTTTCATTACTTGTTAAATAACGAGGATCAACTAAGGATTCATCAACATTAGATGAATGGGGTTGAATAGTAGTCGGTTGATGATTTAAAAATGGGTCTTTATTGATGGGAATGTGAGCATTAGTCTAATTGAGAGCATCATTATTAAATTTTGAATCATAACCTTTAGCTACCTTATCATAGGCATGCTAATGTTCACATATCATAGTTTCATGGTCAAAATTGGGACCAAGGTCAAACTCAAGAGCAAAATTTCCTATGTTTCCTACATGTTTCTTGAGAATATCCCTAATTTATGTAATATTGTTAAAATGTTTTCAGATCATACCAGTGTTTGGTAGGGAAAGTAGGGTCAAATTATCTTTTTAAAGGTTTTAAGAATATTTTTTCAAATTAATACTTGGCAAAGATTTTTATGAACTTAAAAATTGGTTGCATATGATGATGAAGGAGGAGGTTAGGATGGACTTTCCATTAAGGGTTAGGAAAGAGTTTCCTATCTAAATACCTTGGGAAGAATAACATGAATGTCATGTATAAAATAATAAGCATATATAACACTATAATTAGTAACAATTTTTTTAATATCTCATAATCATATGATTTATCAAGGTAGGTTGGGAGGGCTCAAACTATTTTATGATGAAATCTTGGAATTTATCTTGTTAAAGGAATTCTTCCAAAGTACACACACACACACACACACACACACACACACACCACACACACACACACACACACACAGCGAGCACGAGAGAGGAGTGAGAGAGAGAGAGAGAGAGAGAGATGAGAGTGAGAGAGAGAGAGAGAGAGAGAGAGAGAGAGTGAGAGAGAGAGAGAGAGAGAGAGAGAGAGAGAGAGGAGAGAGAGAGAGAGATGAGAGAGAGAGAGAGAGAGAGAGAGAGAGAGAGAGAGAGATTATTGAATCTATGTTGGATATTAGGATGGAGAACATAGTAAACAAATAGAAGAGTTTGTCTTGTGACATGTTTTGTTTAACCTTTTAATATAAGGATTTAATGAAATTTTTGGTGAATTCAGATTATACATGACTATAGTTAATGAAATGAGATAAACTATTTTCACAAAGCTCATTCATTTAAAATTATTGAGCCATATCATTATCCACATCTTCTAATCTAAAGAAATTATGAAAATTAAGCTGATTGTACCAATGTAGAACATTGCCTAAAAGGGGTTTCACTATAATTTTAGTACTAGTTAAGGTCTTTAGCTTAATATAATCATTGTAAAGGCTAAAAAAAATATTTCAAATTTAAATTAACATAAGTGGATCCGTTATAGGTGATAGTAGGAGTGATACCTCCTATGTGTAAGTTTTAAATTTAAGTAGTTTAATTTTTAATTTCAAATATGCTTGATGACATTATTAATAAGTGGGGGTTAAGGAATAAGATTACCTTTTGAATGTCTAAGCATGCACACGAGTGGGGTGTGGGGGGGCATTTTTATTTTCGCTCCCCATGGATGTTGATTATGATGACTTTATATTTAAAAAATAGATTTTTCATTTGCATCATTTGATTGAAATTAGTTTGAAAGGTAGCCATTTATTATATGGATTACAACAAGATTTTATTAATATTTAGATATTTTGACTACCAAATGGAGCTTGAGATATATTAGTGGTGGTATTTACATGTATCAATATGGGTGGTTTGATTAGTCCCACCAAAGGAATGACCCACTATGGTAATATCTATACAAGGCATAGTATAATAATAATAAAGAGAACAAGATATATATTGATATATCCTAAATCCTATCAAAATGGTATGTGTAGTTGAAGGGGGCATCCTATGTGGGGTCCAATCATGAGTTTATAAATAATTATGGGGTTATTACCCTTATGTTGATGGTTTTTAATCAATGAAGAAGATCCTTTCAGTAGTATATTCAAAGTCATTTTCCTCTTCAACAATAGGCATATATGGAGGATAGTTAAAAGTAATGAGGTATTGAGTAATAGGGAGTGAATTTTATTCTATTACTCTAATATTAATGTGAATATTTATATTATTTTGGTTATTTATAATATTAAGAAAATAACTATGATATTTGTGAGAATGATTCAAATCAATCATTTCATTTTTTGTTTTCTATTATGAATTGTCCAAGACATACTACATGATTGAAAGATGAAGTGGACCCTGAATTTAGCTAGCTAAGGAAGATAAAATTTATAAAAATTGACTATATCAATCAACTCAATGAAATAAAATATCTAAATATATATAGAATTTTTGTATGTTGTTTGATAACTAGAATTTTTTGAGATATTGACTATGTCAAAGAGTCTGATGTAATCTAGTGGAAAACTTGGGATATAATCTAGAAGTGAAGTGTATCATAGGTTGGAGATAAGAAACATAATTTATCAATTCAATCGATATAGTTTATATTAAGAGGTGTAAAATTAATAAGAAAAAAACTAGGTTGATCTATTCAATGTAGTATGTAGGACAAAGGTCTAAGAAATATAGTCTAGAATTTAAAAATAACAATTTGTTCGATATAGTTAAACATGCAAAAAGATAATCTACAAAAAATATATTGTGTAGAGTTATTCAATATATTCATGGACATAAACACAAGATAATATATAGATCTTGTTGATGTAGGCTGTAAACACAGCTAACTGTATTGATGTTGGTCGATGTAGTTAAAACATACATCAAAATAATGTATCAATGGTAGATGATGGATTATATAATATAGAATATAATAAGAAGTATCAAACTATTAACTAATTACTTTTTTGATAACTATTTTTTCAAAAAGATTAGGTATTTGAACTAAAAGGATTGGACTTATTTTAGGATATCATATATACTAAATCGTTCATTTGATAATGTCAGCCCAATGTTTTAGAGAAATAAATATTGGAGAAGAATCACTCCCATAACCCAAAAAAATTTAGTTTATAGGGTATGCTGAAAGTAAATTCTCAGTGCAAACCAATAATTGTTGTACTATAAAATCAAACAGATGGATGACTTCCTCTAATTCATTGAAAAGGAAATCTTGGGCATTTATGATATACCATGAGGTACATGAAAATAAATTGTGTTTATAACTTGAATGTGGATATTATTGTTGATAAATCCCCCCACTCTATAATTTATTTAATTAATAGACAAGGATTTTAAATAGAACACTGTGTAGCCATTTATAACAATAGTAAAGAGTTTATAAGCTACCAAAACATAGATTCTAGGAAAACACAAATAAATAGAAAATAATGTTTAAAACGCAATTTAGGAAACTAATTTTAAATATTTATTAAAATGAAATAAAAATAAATTTAACTTGAATTTGATTGTGTGATTATAGTTTGAAATGAAAATCTAATTTACCTTACTTTGGTTTTGAAAAAGAAAACAAGTAGAATTGTATCAACACTAGCTAATACAATTAGACATGCAATATATATTTGTATCGAGTAGATCAATAAAGTATATGTAAATCAAAATAAAAGACAAAGATATAATAATATATTGAATATGACACTTTATTTTTTTGACCATAATTAAAATTACAAACTTATAAATTAAGGAGGTCAATATAGTTTACCATAAAAAATCAAAATACAAAACTAAGTCAAATAGTTAGATACAATTTATTTTAAAAATGTACTAAAAACTTAATTGGTGAGATAAAATTATTTTTACTCAAAATAATTTTGCATAGAATTAAACATGTAAATATAGATCTAAATGAGACATATCAATTTAATTGATAGTAATTAAAAGTAAAAATTAACAAAAATGAAAATATTCAACTATGTCATGTAGATCAATATAATTGGCTTTGAAAAGTAAGCTAAAGATAGAGCTATATCATCATTATATATATATATATATATATATATATATATATATATATATATATATATATATATATATATATATATATATATATATATATATATATATATTTCATTTCTAGATCTACATTTTTTATTCTCTTACCAAATATATCAACCTAGTCAATTTAATTATGTTTAGCCATATATCCAAATATATATATATATATATATATATATATATATATATATATATATATATATATATATATATATATATATATATATATATTTGGATATATGGCTAAACATAATTAAATTGACTAGGTTGATATATTTGGTAAGAGAATAAAAAATGTAGATCTAGAAATGAAATTGTGTCACACTCACCAAAATAGTTTATTGATGAATAAATAGAGATGAAACTACATCACATTATTTGATATAGTTTTTTGTGGGTAAAAATTATGAAGGATATATATTTACATGTTTGATATATCTACCTGATATAAAAATGAAATAAAAATTCATTGAGAAGTTCAATGTGGTTTAAGGTAGAAGGGAAAGCAATGATTAGTTTCCTATTAGGTTCACCTAGATTTATGCAATTAGATAGGATTGACTTGTAACTATCATATACAACTATATATACTTATAGAATTTAAATCAAGTATAACTTGTTGATACTTAATTTAATATGGATATGATTAATGGATAAGCTAAACCTAGAGATGGAGCACTTAGAACACAATGTCAAGATAAAGTTTTCTAAATCCTCTAGGAAATAAACACAATGAAATAACCCTTACTAGGCATCTATTTAAAAATTAATCAAACATTGTAATAAATTAATGTAAGTAAGTATAAGGGTTACAAACATATTGAAATGAGAAAGGAGTCATGGTAGGAAAATGGGGGCCTAGGGTACTTGAGGTGGATAAATGGAAAGTTCAAATAATCCTATAGCCACACTAAGTTTAATTTTAGAGACAATTCAAACAAGGACATATACTTTCATTAACCAACTAATTATGCAACTTCTATATATAAAAAGGAAATATCTAGAGCTAGATTATACTTACATTGAAACAAACCTATTGAACCTTAATCTTTACCTTTAACAATGGTGTTATGTAATATATTTTTGTGGCTATAAGGATCTCAATGCTTGAAACAATATCTAGCATAAAATGGATGCTTTTCCATCAAAGTTTCGACAAGACATTTTTTTTAAGACAAGATATAAGCAATAACTCATCTAAATGAAGACTTAGGTAATAAGTGTGAGCAATAAAAATTAAAATAAAATGTTCATATCTATTGAATTAAAATGGTGGCTTTTATTTATAATTAAGAATGGAATTAATACCTCATATATATTTAATACATGCTATTAACTAGATCAATTTTATCCTATAGTGAATGACTAACCTCAAACTATGTAAGATAAGATTACATAATTGTGAACTATGTACCAGAACATTTGAAATTACATTGATAATGTTGATGTAGTTGGGATGGGATGGATAATGGTTACAACTACATAAAATATGTTGACATATTATCAAAATATATATTTTGACATACTTAGATAATACCACATGGAAGGAGATAGCTTAGGTGATCAAATATGGGGAAGCTAGAATGGATATATTAATGATAAATAAATAAAAATGTCTCTTACAAAGCACTATTAGTATACCCACCCATTTTTATGTTAAAAATTTAAGTTGGGAAACAAGGTATATTGAAATTTGATTGCTTTTTACAAAATAAAAAGCATCATAGAGTGATATGTTTTAAAATATTATGTGTATACATAAAATAAGTGTAGTATGACTAAAAGACAATTGTGGCTAAGGTTGCATTTTTTTCTATTTTTCCTAATAGATAAATGTTAGTTTGTCTAATTTATTTATTCACCTCTATCTAATGAAATAATACTTTTGATTACATAAGACTGCATTTAGTACCTCTATGTAAAGGAAAATCATTCTTCTATGGTGGCTGATTTGATTCTCACACCTCCCCTTTCTTAAATTAAATTTATGCATACTAATGTTATCACTCTATATAGGATTATGATTTTTTTTAGTTGGTTTAAAATTTCATTTTTTAAATTATGAGAGAAATTGTAATGAAATATTTAATTCCTTTTGTCGAAAAATGTCGCAGGTAGTATGTTTGGTTTGTTGAGAAACTAGTCATGCCTAAAATAAGGTTATGCATTATTATTAGATAAATAAAATGAGATTAGTGTGATGGTTGATTTATTTTTAATTTCTCCATTTTTATAAAGATATAAATAATTTCCTTTTATCATGAACTATGATCTTGAAAATATTTTTGTTTGTTGGGGTTATCCTTGTAATTTCTAGGAATAAATATATATCCATTTAAATGCCTATAAATTATCCTCCATTTCTATATGTGTGTTAAAATAATGTTGGTTTAAATATATAATTTAACGTAGTTAGGGTATTTTCCATGAATAAATAAAATTCAATTTAAGAGGGGAGTTTTAATTTTATCATGGTGAGGAAGATCAACTTGATTAGTCAATATCTTTGTTTTCCATGTTTCATATTTTTTCAATAGAAGCTATGAATGTTTATTTATAGGAAAAAAATTAATATCAATTAAACTCTTAAAATTTTGTCCTTCATTGATTTTCATAAAATAAAACATGCTTGCTTTAAATATATGATAGTAAATATAATTCAGTGAGTGTATTTTCCATCCTTGTTTTTGTTCAATTTATTTTAAAGAAAAGTGTTAGGCTTTTTTATATTTCATTTATTTAATTGTTTCCACCTCAAAAAAAATGGTATTTAGTTTAGGAAATTCATTTTTTTTTTTGGTACCGAGGGAAATAAATTTGGTTAGTTGGTTTCTCTTTCTTTTTTTATTTTTTTTTATTTTTCCAAAGCTATTAATATTGACCTTTTCACTTGAACTGAGAAATTGAAATGCTTTTCTTAATTTATTTTTAAATTTATATAAATAAACTTAATGTTTATTTAAATAAATTTGGTGGGAAAATTTACTATTGATTAAATTAACTTAATTCCACCCTCCATTTTATATTTTTTCTTTTATGTTATAGAGGATTTGACCACTAATTTGTTGTGTACCAAGTATTTATCTTCAAATGTGATATATTTTTAGAATTTTTCATACCAATAATATTTTGAAATGATTTTTATTATCTATTTTATCCCAATATTAGTATTTTTGTTGAGAAACCTTTTATGGTGGGTACTGAGATGATTCTGTTTCATTAATATTATTAATGTGTGGTATATGAAAGAGAGCCCAATTATCCTTAGTGTAAACATATGTTGATTATATATAGTTATATTATCCTATTATAATAATATTTATAGAATTAATATTATAGTTATGGATTACACCTAATTTTTTTGTTATTACATTAAACATTGTATTTTCTATCTCCTCCTTTTTTCTCTATTATTAATTTGATATGATTTGAGATATAGTCACAATTTCTTAGAATTGAGGCATATCCATGGCTAGTCATGAGCTTACTTGTATGTATTATAGATTATATGGTTATTTTTCATGTTTTTATATTGATATGTAACATAATTATAAAATATATTAATGTATTTATAACCCTATATATACTAACCATGTGATATATTGAATTAGATTTGGATGACTCTGCATGTTTCCCAAGGTGCATTAAATTGTCACATCCACATTTATTCTTGGTCGCTACTCTAATGAAATGTATTGATGTTTAAATTATATGTAATATAGTGATGCTTAAGAGTAAATTGGAACCAAGAGGGTTTTGTTCATTTTCCTAGGAGCTAGAGGAGAGTGGGGATGTTTCAACACTCAACATTGACTCTCCTCTTAAATTCTAAAAAAAATCAATATGAATATTATGAATACTTTATATTTCAACCTCCATAAATAAGAAGAGGGTTTTCATGGACGATTTTATTTACTATGATATAATAGTGAATGGATTTCCAAGTAAATCATATATATCTCTAACAAATAGTGTTGTTGATGTGAATATTATTTCCTATTTCATTTCCTAATAGTGAATAAAGTGCCTAGTATGATATATGTTAACTCTACTAGAAGGTGTTCATGTTATGAAATGTAACTCTTTTTTGAATTCATAATAGTGAATATAGTCCTGATTAATATATATTTTATCTTTAGTAGAGGTTTTTATTGGTAAGATATGTATTTCCTATGTCATTTTCTTATAACAAAATGAAAATGTAATAAATTCAATCATAAATATTGTATATTAGTTGACTATGACTGGATACTAGATTTATAATCATGTATAATTTATGTTCTTATATTATACCCATGACGGGTATTATCAAGAGTTATATATGATACTTTTGTGCACATAGGCACAAGTGTATATGTCAGTATCATTCATATAATTGTGAATATATTCATATAAATGTGTAATGTTTTCTTCAAACATAGTCGTGTGTGTGTGTGTGTGTGTGTGTGTGTGTGTGTGTGTGTGTGTGTGTGTGTGTGTGTGTGTGTGTGTGTGTGTGTGTGTGTGTGTGTGTGTGTGTGTGTGTGTGTGTGTGTGTGTGTGTGTGTGTGAATTTTTTGACTTGTGTAATGAGTGTGGAGGTAATATATTTTCATGGTATAAATAGGAAGGATAAGAAGTGATAGTCAATTTAGGCATACTTCTTATATCTTATGCCACTAACATCTTAATTCATTCCTTGAATGTATCATGTTTCATATTAGAAAATAATATTTTTATGTTCATCTATCTTAGTATTTATACCATAAATTACCTTGACTAAATATCATTTATACATTTAATCCTAACTAAGTAGACCTTCAAGGAACCCCTTTTAAATACTTAGATTTCATAATTTATTGAAATTTTAAGACTTCCAAAATAAATAAAAAGTCATTAGTTTTCCTTCATATTACCTTAAAAATAAGGTATAATGGATATGGGAACCTTTGATACATTCAAAATGTGCATAAACCAATGATTTAACCTTTATAGGCATGTTATGGTGAGATGTGGAGCTACAAGATTTAGTGGACACTTGTCTTTATTAGCTAGGCTCTAAAGTATAACATATCTCTTCTTCCTTAAGTAGTAAAATTTTGAAAACATTATGCATTCTCATGACTATAGTAGAAGATTGGATAAGTTTGGAAATAAGTTTTATAGAAAGCTTGAGAGAGGACAATTGGATAAGTTTGGAAATCAATTTTATAGAAGGCTTGAGAGAGGACAATTGAAAGAGGAAAATTCAAATTTTTAGGAGTTGAGGTTAGTATAGTTGGTCTACTATGATAATGTGTTGTAAATAGTTTTCTTATTATGCATGAAATCCTTATGGACTACTTGATGAATTTATTAAAATCTTGTTCAAGGCCTTATCAAGATAAAAATGTAGATGTATTTCTTTTTTATCCTTATTGTATTCATATTCCCCCTTCTCCAAATTTATAAATTCTTGTACTTGGTTGAAAATGTGATTTTATTGACAATTTAAATCTATAGTGAACAATTTATTCTTTATGTTTGATGCCTATGATTGTATGCTAGAGATTTTAAGGGTCACCTATTGGCCCTATGGATTGATGAAAACCATATATTCTTAATGATATGATATGGATAATAGGCTATAACCTTCCCATTCTACCTATAAGGATGCAGTAGCTACAAAATATTATTATTGTATATTGTTTCTTTACTGATTGTATGCTTATATTAATTCATATAAATTATTTAAAAATGTTACTTATGAAAGGAAAGTTGTATTTTGACATTTAGAAAAAAATAAAGATGATGTAATTATGTATAGTAATAGATTCAAACTCATACTGTGAAAAAATTAATCACATTACTTTGACTATTCCAAAAAAAAAAAAAAAATGTTCTCTTGTGCTAATTTCATAATTTGAAAAATAAAAGGGTTCTCTATGTAATCTCTTTCATGAATTTATGTATATGAAGCTCTTCTTGAGAAAAATTCAATTTCATTTATTAATTATTAATTGAATACAATCTATTTATTTTGAATTTATGTAGATGAAGCTCTTCTTGAGAAAAATCCAATTGCATTTATTAATTATTAATTAAATACAATATATTTATTTTGAGTGTATGTTTTAATAATATTCCACTATATTCTTAAGAATAGAAACTTTAAAAGAATATAAGCTTCAAAATAATTAGATTTCGTGTGGAAAAACAAAATATTCATAATGCATATTACATGGTGCTTTGAAATAAGTAAATAAAAGTAAGTTATCACCTTAGAAAAGTATAAAAAGTATATATGGAAAAAATAATAATGAAAAATAAAAGTCCTCATAACTCATAGGGGTATGATTTTTGAAGGCATAAACCCCTTCTTAACCTTAGGTAAGATAAACTTACGTAGAAGCACTAGTCTCTCTATGATATTTCCCTTTCAACTATAGTTAAATGAAGTTTTCTTTGATTAAATACACTTGGAAATATTATCAAAGATATATTTTTTCATGATTATATATATAAAACCTATAAATAACCTTGAAGTATCATCTAATAAATGTGTAATACATAAATATAAATTATTTAATATTGGGTATCGACATATCCATTAAAATAGTACCAATGTATATAAAGAATATTTGTGTTTTTTTAATGTTAATTAAGAAAATAAGGCAAGTGGGAGGTGGTTGGGTTACCCCAAACACCCATTACACACTATCCTGATCTCTTAATGAATGGAAAGAGAGGTGTAGGTAGCACTTCTTCTATGTGTTGTGTTTATATATAGTATTTTGTTCTTTGTCCTTCGGTAATTGATTATTATGTTTTAATTTCTTCAATATATTTATGTTATTTAAATATAAATATGTTTTGATAACTATATAATACATTATTTATTTATATATATATTTATTTTTTCTTATCTATTTTAACATCTAAACTTTCTCATTTAAATCATTTTTTTTGTATATATTGAGATAAATTATATTGTATTATATAAATGAATAACTTATAATTAGTTATTATGAATTTTAAATTTTTATTTATTTTTAGTTATTATAAATTCAATTATGATTGACCTTGGCATATATGGAAACCTTTCTCCATCTCAAAATCTAGGCACATGTGCCATCATTGAAATCAATAATATTTGTGTGTTGATGGAATTTTTTAGAAGATGAAATCTCGTCGAAACATCCCAAGTTAGATGGTATATTGTGATGAAACATTTATTTTTTAAAGTTTTTGAATGAAGAGATCATGCTTATAAAATTGAAATTTTAAATATGTAATGTTCAATTATGTGAAATTGATCATGTTTGAAAGGAAGATTATATCAAATATATATATATATATATAGATATATATTTAAATAAAATTTTACATATCTATAATACTCTTTGAGGTTTTAATCTAATATTATATTACATATATTTGTCATCAATTAATCTGAATAATTCTCTTAAAATATAATATTCATAGTAATAACTTTTTGGTGTAGTTAATTAATAGCAAATATTTAAAAATAAATGAGATTTGAATTAAATAATATGTTAGATTTAAATTTTGAATCTTAAAAATATATGAATATTAGTAAATGGATTAAAAAAAGGTAGTTTTAATATGTAAATTTATTCTTTAGTTAAAAAACATATATATATTGATTGATGCATTTATCCATTATTGACCAAAAGGTGAAGTATCATGCATGTAATGTATATTGGGTAGATATGAATAATAATTATCACAACTAATTAATAGTTGTATGGTTCTTTTACTCTTTAAAAAATGGTTAAAGTTATAATGGACTCTATAGAGGTTGGTGAATACTTATGTCTATAGGCTTTCACATATTGGATTGAGACTTGGATTATATACATAATAAAGAATTCAAATTATATGTTGGATGATGAATATGATTATATTTTATTACTTTTGATTCATGGAATGTATTGATGTGTCTACATTTTAGGGCATGAGGGTGGATGATGGGTATGTGTTGGCATATCAATGACCATGTGGTATAATAAAAAAAGTGAATAGTCAATAAATTGAATCGATGATGTTGATACATTTTATGTAGATGATAATATTATTATAAATATATTTGTATAGCTATAATAAACTCCATAAATTTATTAACCTAAATTTTTAATTTGCATGAGAGGATGTAGAGGTTCACTTATTTTTTATCAACCCAAATTATCGTATATCTTTGAACCAAATTCCTATAAGTGACATAGGCCTCTAGATGTAAAATGCATTATCTTAATATTATAAGATTCTAATTATGTAAATCATGTGATTGGAGTGAACATGTTCACACTAGCTAGTGGTTTGAAGTTTTATCGAATCAATTTTGTTTTTATCCATGTTCACACTCAATTAGGAGTTAAGTTTATTTTTGAGATTTTGTTATTTAGTTTGTTATGAGAAATATTTACATGAACCAATTTTGGTTGTGCAAAATACTTCACTCTAATAATTGTTACCTTGTGCAAAAAATTATTCATTTCATGTAATAAAATTTCTTTGCCTATTTATTTAGCACTCCTTATGATTCTCTTAGGTCAATGGTGGAGAGATAAAGCTACGTATGTTTGTATTTTGTCATTAAGACAATAATAAAGACTTTGAATAATTATGCATAATGTTTATATGTATGTGTATTTGGTTCATATAATATCTTAGTGATTTAGTTATAGATTAGTGATGTAGTTATAGCTTGTATCCTTACAAAAAGAGATTATTTTATTTATTCGCCTCCATATTTCTGACAATTTAAAAACTCATATTGAGCATGCCACATCACCTAAAGGAACTTGGGACATTCTTTTAGCATTGTTTGATGAGGTCACTTCACATCCACATGTTCCCTTTCATTCACCTTCCTCTCGTTGTGAGGATTTATCTATTTTTGACATTGTTTCAACATCATCTTCTCCTATTTATAAGGATGAGATTCTTGATGCTAATTTTCATGAGTACTCTTTGGCATCTCCATCTCCTCTTATTATTTCTTTTCCTCTTTCCATTTTTAGTGAGGCCACATTTTTTGAGGATGAGACACTTGTGCCACCTCTTCCTATTTCTCATGATGTAGATTTTATTATTAGTGGTCACTTGGATGAGTTACCTTTACCTCCTCCACCTACCGATGGGCATTTTGATATAGTGGTTTTTTCTCTTATCATTTTTTTTTTTTTTTTTATAGTACCCTACCAAACCTTAATCCACCCATTGATCCTATGGCCTTTTCTCTAGCACTTCAAGAAAAAAATAGGATTCTCATGATGTAGAATTCTCTTTTGTTCTCCCTGATTCATTAAAAGGATGCCCTCATATGTTATATGTAGAAGAAACTCATTGGCATACAACATAAATCTAATACCCCATCATGTTGTGCTACTAAATCTAATACACATCCACTTGATGTACTTTTACAGTGTGATCTACCAGATTCCAAGCAACCTATTATTCATGATGCTTATATTATTATAGATGATACTCATCTACCTAATGTTGTTGTACACTCTACAATCTCACTCTAGTTACAACTATAGATATGACTACTTCTTATGAGCAACATACCACTAGCTTTGGCTCTACCATATTTATTGCATGGGTCACACTCCTAGACTTATTGGTATTGTCAAGCATCTACAGGGCATTGTTCACCATATATATCTTGTTACATGGATTGTTCAATATGGAATTATTTATGATGTAGATTTTTCATTTTCATTTAGATATTTTGATAGAGATCCATCTTTTTTTCTCTCCAATCTTCATGAGGATAGTGAGTTACAAATGGGCTCCTTTACAACTTTACCCAAGATTAAGAAACTTATGATTATAATGGTCAAACATGATCTACCTGACACTTCTTTGGATGTTACCTCACATACTTCTATTATGGAATTTATACCCACTCATATGTAGGCATCTTCATGCACCATTCATGTTCATTTGGGGTTGATTTATGATCATTCTTGATAGTGTTGATAATGTTCTTTGAGAGGACTCTATAGGTGAGGTTCTTCTACTAGTCAGCTTCTTTGACCACACATTCCTCCTCATGCCTTTTGATGCTCCTTGGTTATTTGACCTCTTTGTTAGGATTATTTGGTTTTTGGAGCCTACGTATCTCATTTCATAGATATCATCTATTTCACATTGAGTACATTGTGTAATTTCTTGTGTCACTTGGTGATATTTTTATTTTATGTGACCTTTAATTGTAGTCAAACTAAGAGTCTTAGATATTTTTCTTAATGGTTTTATTCAATATATTGAGCAATTTATTATTTATTTTTTGACTGTCAAACTATCACCAATGACATTATTGAGATACTTGTTTTACTACCTTTGATGTTGATAGTCTCCTTTTGATTCAAGTGGATCTCTCCATTTGTGAAAAAATAAAAGTTTCCATATTCTGATAAAAATGATTTCATAGCATAGAGCTCATCAAGATCTTTTTGACACTTTTTTTGGTTTGAAAAATGGAGTCTGAATGCTCAAGATATAGCCAGTTAAAGAAATCATGCGATAGGTGTGTCAAAAGTGACGTGGCTCAGTGGAGGAATGCCAAGTGGACCAATCTCCATTTGACACATGGCAAATAAATAGAGGTAAAAAAAATTGTTAAGTGTTTTATTTTTGCACATGATATTGGACATTTTCAAAATGTTTAAAGGCACCAAACCTCCACGCCATCCACCAAACACTCCACTAAACATGCATCTCATTCCTAGGCATTTAACTAGCTAGGTGGCGGCCAAAGTTAGTGCCCAAATGCTATGCATTTGAAAAATTTAGCAAGTTTACTATTTAAAGCATGCAAAACAAACTCTCCCAGCAAATGTGGGACCATTTCCTTGGTCAAAGCATGCCCATGGAGGAAGGATGCCCTTTCCCACATCCCTAGGCACCTAGAAAGGAGGAAGAGAGTTTAAAACTTGAGAGTTGGCACCTAAAAGGCTAAGGTCTTGACCACTTCAGCCACGGTGGCTAAAATGTTATAAAAAGGAGTAATTTTTACTTGCATCGACATAGATTTCTGACTGTGTTTTATTTTTAAGAGGTCGAGAGTTAGATGGAAGCTTGGAGATAGCTACCAAATATAATTTTCACCTTGTACACAGTAAGTAAGACTTTTTAATTATGTTTTGTAATTAAAAAGTGAATGTTATTATTATTATTTGGATATACCAATAGATTGAATGAAGGGCCAAAGCAATTTTGGAAGGGGATTGACGACTGAGGAAGGATTCCATGTGACCGAGCTTGAGTTTATCAGTAAAGGTGGAATTATTGGATAGAGATCAGGCCAGAGGAAATTTGTGTAGCATTTCAAGAATTTGTAAGCCATTTGTTGCGCAAATTTAATAGAAACGGTCCTCACTATTGGGCGGACCCGGAGACGTAGGAAATCAATGCTGAACTCCGTTATCAATTTCATGTGGTAATTTGTCATGATTGCATGTTTTATTTTCAAGTATTTTGATTTTTAATTAATCAAAAGTTCATGCAATATTTGAAAAATTGACAATTTACGACATTTAATTTTTAAAACAAAATTTTGTTTTATTGGTGAATGGAAGATATCAGTCTTTTTGACAATTCTAATCCAATTTGATAACCGAAATACTTTGCCAAAAAATTTGCAAGTTCTTTTGAGTATTTTTGAGAATTTGTTTATTTTTTGAGAAATTCAGAATCTGTACGTTTAAAACTTCACTTTGAGTTTTTCATTGGTGTTGACGGATCAAGTTGGTATCAGAGCAGTTGATCAATAGGGATTTAATAGTTGGTTGTTGTTTTTGTTTCTATTTTAGAATTTGTTTCAACTTTTGTGATTCGACAGGTGCAATGGGAAAATTATCAAACAGAGCCAAGCTTGATGAGCTTGAAGCATATAACCAACAAATCTAGGAAGAGAATGCTTTCCTGAGAGCAAGATTGTACTCCTTGGATGAGGAGATTGCCCAATTAAAAATGGAGTTAGGATCCAAGGATGAGCTTGTGGAAAAACTACATAATGGTGGACAAGTGAAGGATTTGCCTTCCACTATAGATGCAAGCACTATGACAGATGAAAACATTGTAAGTGCATGTAAGTCATTAATTGATTTTCCTTCCAATGAAGAATCTAGTAACAATGATTTTAGTAAATTTGAACAATATACAAAAGGAATAGGTTCAAAATTACTTGTTAAAATGGGATTTAATGGAAAAGGCCTAGGAAAAGATGGTCAAGGTGATACTAACCCCATTCAGGTAGAGAATAAGCCTAATTGTGCAGGGTTAGGATATAGATCTGGTATTTAAAATGAAACAACTAAATGCTCTGAGAAATCAAAAGCAAGATGTGTTATGGAGAATTGTAAATCCTCTTGGATGGAAGGTAAAACACATTCTTTTCGCCACACTTGCAATCATGTTGATTCTAATTCTACCAGACAACATAAATATTCCAATGTTCATTTTGATTATGGTACACAAAATTTATGGCATGTTTATCCATGCAATTTTTGTGGATTGTCTAATCATTGTGTAGCCAAATGTTGGAAACGTAAATCTTTGTTAGGAAATATTTTGAAAGACTATTCTCCTAGATAGAGTTCTGAGAGTAACAATAAGAATATGTTTTCCAATAGAGTGGACAAAAGGTTTTGTACTCATTGTAACAAAAGTGGACATCGAGTTGAAAAGTGTTGGAGACTTCAACCATCACACCATCCTAGAAATGGTAAGATTAAGATTGTCTATAAATCTACCAATGAGGAAATTAATGAAGTTAAATCAACCCATACAAATGTTACTAAATCCACTAAAGAAATCTCACCAACTAATCATGAAAATTTGATTAAGAGGGTTGGTAAACAAATTTTGACATTCATGTTGTCATGATTAGTGGATTGATAATGCTTTCATGTTTTGGGATCCTTTTTATGTGATGATAAAGGACATTCACCATGATTTGAATGCTGATATGGTTTATTGGAGTGGCCCGTAGAGAACAACCAAGGGACAGGTTAAACATACTTGGAATATTTTATCATGTTTGGGATTTTGAAACTTCATTTTTAAACCTTGACAATAGTATATGTAGTTTATATGGACATGATCAGTATGTCTATTTTTATAAATTTGCATTACAGTTTATATGTTGTCTTTTATATTGTGCAAATAGAGGCTTATAAGACCCTTTATGGGCACCGTTTGTAATTGTACTAATTATACAAACTATTTGTAGCCATGCATGATATTTGCAAATTCTATAAGATCCTTATTCATTTTTTGTCATTTTATTGTAACTGTCAATTATGGTTACAAATAGCGTGTAAAATTATTACACTAACAAATTGGTTTGCAGTTGCACTTGGTGAATAATTTACAGTGATTGGCAGATGCACCATTTTTGAGATGCGACATTTGAGCAAGCAATGTGTTTCTATCCACAATGTGGCAATGGGTAGATATTTATTTTTCACTGACATTTCAAGCATTCAATTTGAATTTTGAATCGTTACTATGATATGTTGTAGTGATGTTTTTACAGAAGCATTTTTTTGGAGACTACGCTTTTGGGGTCCAAAAGTGCTTAGTGGGGAGGTTTTATCCAAGTGGATCTCTCCATTTGTGAAAAAATAAAATTTTCCATATTCTGATAAAAATGATTGCATAGCATAGAGCTTGTCAAGATCTTTCTGATGCTTTTTGTGGTTTGAAAAATGGAGTCTGAATGCTCAAGATACAACTAGTTGAATAAATCATGCGACAGGTGTGTCAAAAGTGACGCGGCTCAGTGGAGGAATGCCAAGTGGACCAATCTCCATTTGACACATGGAAAATAAATAGAGGGGCAAAAAAAATTTGTTAAGTGTTTTATTTTTGCACATGATATTAGACATTTTCAAAATGTTTAAAGGTGCCAAACCTCCATGCCATCCACCAAACACTCCACTAAACATGAATCTCATTCCTACGCATTTGACTAGCTAGGTGGCAGCCAAAGTTGGTGCACAAATGCTAGGTGTTTGAAAACTTCAGCAAGTCTACTATTTAAAGCATGCAAAACAAACTCTCCCAGAAAATGTGGGATCATTTCCTTAGTCAAATCATGCTCATGGAGGAAGGACGCCCTTTCCCACATCCCTAGGCACCTAGAAAGGAGGAAGAGAGTTTGGAACTTGAGCCCTGGCGCCTAAAAGGCTAATGTCTTGACCGCTTCAGCCATGGTGGCTGAAATGTTATAAAAAGGAGAAATTTTTACTTGTATTGACATGGATTTCTGATTGTGTTTTATTTTTAAGAGGCCGAGAGCTAGATGGAAGCTTGGAGATAGCTACCAAATGGAATTTTCTCTAATATCTGACCTTGTACATAGTAAGTAAGACTTTTTAAGTATGTTTTGTAATTAAAAAGTGAATGTTATTATTATTATTTGGATATACCAATAGATTGAATGAAGGACCAAAGCAATTTCGGAAGGGGACTAAAGACTGAGGAAGGATTCCATGTGACCAAGCTTGAGTTTATCAGTGAAGGTGGAATTCTTGGATAGAGATCAGGCTTGAGGGAAGTTGTGTAGTGTTTCAAGAATTTGTAAGCCATTTGTTGCACAAATTTAATAGAAATAGTCCTCACTATTGGGCAGACCCGGAGACATAGGCAATCAATGCTGAACTCCATTATCAATTTCATGTGGTAATTTGTCATGATTGCATTTTTATTTTCAAGTATTTTGATTTTTAATTAATCAAGAGTTCATGCGATATTTGAAAAATTGACAATTTACGACATTTAATTTTTAAAACAAAATCTGGTTTTATTGGTGAATGGAAGATATCAGTCTTTTTGACAATTCTAATCCAATTCAATAATCGAGAATACTTTGCTAAACAATTTTCAAGTTCTTTTGAGTATTTTTGAGAATTTGTTTATTTTTTGAGAAATTCAGAATCTGTACGTTTAAAACTTCACTTTGAGTTTTTTAGTGGTGTTTATGGATCACCTTTATATTTGTTGTGGAGTTTGATCCATAATTTTTTTTAATGGTAAAAAGCTAAAATTGTTTTTATTTTAGCATTGAGACAATAATAGAGACATTAATTTATTGCATGTAATGTTTCTATGTCTATATAATCAGTCTAAGAAATAGATTGATGTCATGGTGATGGTTTTTAGGAGATATCCTACTATTTATGAGTTCATTTTGAACATCTTCATTGATATAATGATGATAGTTGTATATATAGATGGAAGTCATCAGTAATATATATGAAAAAAAATTATACATGTTTTAATTCATGGATTGTTATGTCTTATAAGAAAATAAGAAATACTGGAGTCAAAGGATAGGAACTCCCATAGAGTCTAAGTGGATCATAAAAAGGTCTATTTTTTCACAAGATAAGTGGATCCATGCATGGCACTTGACAACTCCATGCACATCCTCATTCTTGACCAAAATTTATGGTGGGTAGTAGAATAAAAGGGGTTAGTTCCACTTCTAAATGTATGAATCACCATAGCCTTTGTCAAACCCATTCTCTATATCTTTGGAATAATAGACAAATATCTTTAATATCTCAACAACCTCTATACCTTTGAAAATTTCTTAGTGGAGTGGAACCTCATTTCCTAAAATTCTAATGAGCCACTATAATGGTTATTTTCCATTTACATATCTAATTTTAGTACATAAATATTCATTGGTGATATGTTTTCCATTAACACTAAGTCTTTTTATTGAAATAAGGTCCAAGATGATTTAAAAGGCATATTATTATCTAGTTCCTATATTTACTTGAGTCACTTATGATTTTAATGGTGCTATAGAGAACTGATTCCCATGAGTTTTTTAGAATAGCTATTACATTATTTTAGGGTTGGGTAATGTTTTATGATGGATAAACATACCTTATAAATTCTATGTATGTTTTAGTGTTCTTAATACTTACTATATTTCTCATGCTTCACTTAAGATAGTATGTAATAGGAATATGTATGTTTTAATGGTTTTAGTGCTTAATGTGTTTATTATTTTGATCATACTTTCATTTCAATTTATCTCTATACCATACATTATATATAATTATTTTTACATGTTAATAAGTTTGTAATAAAGTATCATTCTATATACCAAATTAGTATTGGCTCTCACTAAGACCTAAAATTTTCTATTATTCAGAATCTAATTAAAGTAACTATAATTCTTTTTATATGTGTTTTGTAGTTATTATTGTTTTTTCAGGAAGTATAATTATAATTTTATCTGACATGTAAGAACTAATAAATTTTTAGGATCCAAGAAGTGACATAACTTTACATTGGAATAACCACTTCTAGATCATAGAGATTAACTAATTATCAACACAAATATATCACATCAAAAAATATGTTATTTATTTTAATGAAACACACACACACACACACACACACACATCTATACATATGAAACCATATTTTAAATATCCAGATAGATGTACAACATATTAAATTAGAGAGTATAATTTTGAATGTGAAAATACAGCTAATCACCATGTGTTACATTTAATTGATAATAAATGTATTAACTATTATATTTAGTAATTAATATTATAAAATTTAAAGTTATGTTCATTGGTTAAGAATAAACTCAAAACAAAACTAAATAAATTAAATCTACAAAAATAATTAGTGGATGGAGGTGTTAAATCATACTCAGCTATAAGTGGACATCCAAAATGACTAAATCAACTAAAACCAAGGGAAAATAGATAAAAATAAAGAGATGAGATAACTTAATATTGAATAAAATTATTAAAATCTTAAATTAGATAAAACCAAGGGAAAATGAATGGCATTGAACATATAAGGTTATGAGTTGAAAAAAATCATAAGGTTTACATTAGGTATTATAAATTATTATATTATATTATATTATAAAATAAGATTACGATGCTTATATTTGAAAAGGTATCTATTGAAGTGGAATTTCAAAGTAGTATAAAAAAATTATGTCACTAAATGGTTTTGACAAATTTATATTTGTTCTGAATTTTTGATGTTAACAGAGTGTCACCCAAACCTACTGTATAGTCTCCTACATCATTGAAGTTAAACCAATTTCTGGGTTTATAAATAGAAACAAAATGAAGCCAATTTTTTTCTTTGGCCCATTTTAAAATCATTCATTATAACAAAATTCATGATCTCATATTGGTTTTTTCTTTCTCATTGAATATTCTAAGGAATCCATGTATGATGTTGTTTTATTAATTACCGATAGAAGTAAATATTATAGAATAAACCTATAGCATGGCTTTATTAGCTACAGTTATATTAAAAACATATCCCTTTTAGTCAACATAACTCTAAATATGAGATAACAATATCTATCTATATTATTTTTTTAGCATGAAATATTATTTATAAGGTTGAGTAAAAATAAGAAATGATATTGATGTACATAGTGGGTATTGGGATATCCAAAACTTTCATGGCACCCCCTCATCCCCTTGTTAGATACTTCATATCATGTACTCATCCTTCTCCTCATTGGTCACCAACCATTTTAGTTATAGGAGTCCTTAATGTTAATGCATGCCACTCCAATACCCTAAGTTTTGGATCCCTATTCTCATACTCCATTATATATAATACATGATGAACTGGTAGGTTGGATACATACTATAGCCTAAACTACCAAGACACCCTATTAATAGGGTGTGACTACACATTATAATTATATTATGATATATATTAGGAAATAAAAGTGACATCCTTATATTTCCATTGTCCACTCATCTCTTGGTATCATAGTGCAATTGAATCCCATAATTTTAGTGTGCCCATTTTTTTTGGCACATCCCTGAAAGATACCATCCCCAAACATATTAATGTTATGATGGATTCCAAAACATAAATATAAACACCCCTCTTACATGGTATCATATTTTTATACACCAAATGAGTGATTATTTTTACATGGATGAAAGACAATGTTCTTAACTTAGGTTTCTAACATCCAGGTATTTGTATGTCCTATAAATTACATGATGTGCTCAAGTGATATCCTAATCCACTTCTTAATGACCCTCAATATCATAGTGTATTTTATAGGAGATTATTAGTACCATTATATATCCACCAAACATGAATCAAAAATCCTAATGATAACCTTATGGAGGATTGGGATTATAAATATTTTAAGAGCCACAAATCTCACTCCCTACTTAGCACACACATTGGGTGTATTCACTCCCTAATTAGATTTGTACTTTGAATCTCAAAATATAATTTTAATACCTATATCCAACAACCCTAGTACCTTTCAAATATCCAATTTTGTGATCATCCATTCCTTTGGAATATTAGGGAACCAAAAAAAAATCTAGTTTATGTCTTAGAAGGTCAACATGTGACATAAAAATATGTTCATTAAGGAATATTTCTATAGATGTGAATGATCAATAGCCATAATATTTTTAAAGTTAAATTCTCCTCTACCATAAATGATAATATCACCCTTGAAATCCACCTATATTCCCTATGCCTACTCCATAAAATATAGACTCCCTAAAAATACAAGTAGGAGATTCTAACTTAGTCATTTATTTTTAAAAACTTTCCAAGCTAATATATAACTATTGACTAATTTTAATATTAGTTTAAATTAGGTTAAGCTATAGGATATTAAATTTTTTTATAATGTCTCCTAGGTTTGAAATTTCTAACATGGTCACCTTTGAGGGTCATAAAATATGTCTCAACCTCGGTCACATTTGCCTAGTTGTCGTATGCCATTTTTTATCACCTTTTGGCCATTCTAATGAACTTGTATGATTCTCAACCAAGTAAAAATATTTCAAGAGGATATCTAATGTACTACATATTAGGAAGGTGTCAGGGGACAATTTAAAACTGAAAATGATATATGTTCAACAAAGAAACATGATCACTCCAAAAAGGTCAGTTTTAGTTATTGTACGGACTGATGTAACCCACTTGGCATGTGACCACTTTATGGAAGTCTCTTGAGATCCCCATAGTCCATATCCAAGTTCATGTGGTTCAAACAGGTCCAAAAATGGAAAAACTTGACCTCTCTCTCTCTAATGTGGTAGTAGAACATTATTGATTCAATACTATTCATGTAACACTATTCATAAGTACTATTCATGATGATGTCATAGGTGATGATGTGGAAGCACTAGTCACATTGGTTAGGTGTCAAGGACACTCTTCTTGATGTTATTATTTGCTAATATTTGGCACTATTCTTGATTGACACTATTCCTGATTGGCACTATTCATGATTGGCATCTAATCATTATTATGGATTGTATATGTGGTATGGGGAACCATTTTAATCTGAATAAAATAAATAATGGTCAAAATTTGAATCAGTCAACCTTTAAAGGTTTGTGAAAATTGGGAGACAAGTTATACTATTCTAAATTAGAATCTACTTTAGCTTGTCTTGTCATGTGAAGGACATGTGAAGGGTGGCACAATTTTCTTTGGTGGAGCCTTTGTCCATTTTCATGATTCAACACATGTGGAATATGTCATAAAATTATTGGTCTTAAATCCTTCCTTTATCACAATTCAACATAATTATAGAATATGGCATGGTTTTCTTGGTCCTTGCTCTTCTTTTAACATGTGGACCCATGTGTGATGTGGGGACTTAGTTGTTGTTTTATCTCTTTTGATTCCTCAATATTTATATATATGTTTTTATCCATGGCTTGATTAGTTAGGTGCATTTATGATAAGGCTTGGTGAGAATCTTAGAGGTGCCTCCTTAGCATGTTGGCCAAGTATTAGGAGTGTTTGATTGCATGCATTGGTAGCATGGCCTTTTGAATTCTAATACTATGTTATTTTAATGAGAATTGTGAGAATGTTTATGACATGACATTATGATATTGTTATGTTTTTGAGATATTGAGAGGATTACATTGGTTTTTGAATCCATTATGTGGTTAAAGCTCACATCAACTAGTATCAGAGTTGATTAATGACCACATAAATTGGTATCAAAGCCACATCAAGTGGTATCAGAGCAAGTAAGATGTCGATGGAGAGGATATTATTGAGAGAGTGAATTTTTTTTTGTAGGTTTTGAAGATGGAGAATAACAGTGGTAGAGTACCACCATATAAATAATGGATGAATAATATGAAGACATGGGTTAGACTATTAGAGTTGCTACTAGAAAGAGTTAAAGGTTTTGAAATTGGCAAAGAAGTCATGTAGAAGATAGTAGACTCCCTAAGAGTAAAACTGGATACATTAAGGAGATAGATATACATGTGGAAGAAGGATAAAGAGTGAAACCATATAATGTTGTATAAAATAAAATAAAAGATGGAAGAAAACTACATCTAAAGAAGGTTGCATAAGAATGAAGATTACATCTATGAAGAGTTGTAGAGAGAAGAGGAAATCCTCATGCAAGAGGATGTATAAGTGGTGTATATCCACCAGATGAAGCATAACCCTTAGTTAAATATGGGGAAGATATTTTTGATTCCCATGAGTGGTAAAATTCTGATATGGAGGAGATTGTTGCTAAATAAGAAGATGGAGACATCCTTGTGAAGGATGGTGAAGTGGAGATTGAAGAAAGTTTCAGACATTTAGACTTTATTAAGGATGAAAAGTGTAACCATATAGAGTTGAAATATTACTTAGAGGAATCCATAGATGAATATTTTTTTGGTGTTGATCTTCCAACCATGGAGGATATTTTTGTTCAAGTGAGTGCACATGAGGGGAATTTTGTGTAAGAAAATGCACATGTGGGAGAATTTAATAACATGCCTTTGGAGTATGGAAAAGCTATTGTTAAGGGGAATTTTTTAATTTGATATATGTGCACGTGATGAGAGTGAATAGAATGATGTTGCAGCTATGAGGGAAGAGCTACAAATGTTGATTTATGGTGTGGGAGATCCAATAGGTGGTTGGATGAGTTGTGTAGAAAGTCGAGATGGCTTTTGGTGGAGGTGGATTGTTAGTGGTGGGCTAAAGCTCACATGGAAAGATAAGATGAATTATATAGAACCTTAGAGGAAGATGTTAGTTTCTAATGGTGGGATTTATCCCACATCTAAATCCATTAGAGGAAGATGTTAGTTTATGGTCTTGTGAGGGCCCTTTTGAGACCACTACACAGATGATAGAAGTGAAGTAGGAAAAAGGATATTATTTGGGTGCACGTGGTGTATTAGAAGGGGATGTCAAGGTCATTACACTAGTTAACCATAAGGGTGGTTCTACCACTCACCCCCTCTATGTGATGATTAGATCACATTATTTTACCTTGGACCTTTGATGCATGAATGTCTAAGGGATCATATATATATATATATATATATATATATATATATATATATATATATATATATATATAATGGTAAACCACTCTATTTTTGGGTGATATAATATTGCACAAACATCTAAGGGATCAAACAATCTTGCATCACCCAAAAATAGAGTGGTTTACCATTATATATATATATAGCATTTATATAATCATGAAAACTTGTGGGAGCTAAGTTGTTTTCAACTAGAGGATAGTGATGTGGCAGTAGAACACTATTCATGTAACACTATTAACAATTATAATTCATGATTACATGGTATGTGATGATTCATGATGGTTATGAGTCTTATTTATGATGTGGAGGGACTAATTATCTTGGTTAGTTTTGAAGGACACTATTCTCAATGTTAATATTTGCTACTATTCGGCACCATTCTTGATTACCACTATTCCTAACTAGCACTATTCGTTATTGGTATCTAATCACTATTCTAAAATGCATATATGGCATGGAATGCCATTTTCATGTGAAGATAATAAATAATGGTTAAAAGGTGAATCAAATAATATTTGGAGGTTTGTGATAGTGGGGAGATAATTTTTACTATTCTAAATTGGAATCTACTTCATATTTTGGCTTGTCACGTGAAGGGCATGTGAAGGGTGGCACAATTTTCCTTGGTAGATCCTTTTTCCTTTATCATCATTTAACGCATGTGGAATAGGGCATAGAATTCTTTGTATTTACTCCATCCTTTATCATTATGTAGCCCAAGTGGAGAATGTGACATGGTTTTCTTGGTCTTTACTCTTATTTTGACATGCGAACCAATGTGTGATGCAATAACTTAGTAATTTTTTTATCTCCTTTACTTCCTCAAGATTTCTATATATGTTTTTATCCATGGCTTGATTATTTAGGCAAGTTTACGATAAGTCTTGGTGAGAAGATTCGAGGTTCCTCCTTGGCATGTTGGCCAAGTATCAAGAGTGTTTGCTTGTATGGATTGGTGGTATGGCCTTTTGAATTGTAATACTATGTTGTTTTAAGGATAATTGTGAGAATGTTTATGATATTGTTATGTGTTTGAGAGATTTATAGGATTATATGAATTTTTTAATCCATTATGTGGTTTTACACCACATCAACTAGTATCAACATTGATTTATGACCATGCCAACTAGTATTAGAGCCACATCAACTTGTATCAAATCAAGTAAGATGATTATGGATAGGATCTTATTGAAAGAGTGAATTGTTTTGGTTTTTAGGTTTTAAAGATGGAGAAGAAGAGTGGTAAAGTACCACTAGAGAAAGAATGGATGAAGAAGCTAAGGACATGGGGCTAACTATTAGAGTTGCTGCTATAAAGAGTTAAAGATTGTGAGATTGATGAAGACGTTATGTGGGAGATAGTATAATCCCTTATATCAAAATTAGATATATTGAGGATAAATATAGACACATGGAAGAATTATCAAGAGTGCAGCCATGGAGAGTTGCATAAAAGAGAAGACAATGTAGAATAAAATTACAACTAAGGAAGGTTGCAGAAGAGTGAATATTGCAACTATGAAGAGTTGTAGAGAGAAGAGGAAATCCTCATGCAAAAGGATATGGAGGTGATTATTTTTGAAGAAAGAGTTGAATGCATCCATGTGGAGGATGTTGAATATAATATGGAAGAATATTTTAGCCATGTTGTGTTGCATGTGGGTGAAGAAGAAAGCATACTTCCATAGGTGCATGTTGAAGAAAATTACAGCCATGTAGAGTTACAAGCATATTTGAAGGAAATGATGGATGAGGAGGATGTGGTGCAATAAATTTCACACATGGAGATCTTGGTAAATGTGCAAGTAGATTCACATGTGGAGAGTGTAAAGGATGAGAAAAAAAACCATGGGAATTTTTGTTGATGGGCCATTGGAATCCTATAAATAATTTGAAGAGTATGTGGAGCATGTTAGTATTGAAGATGAGTTCCAAATTTATTTGGTAAAAAAATTGTATGTGTTTGTTATGTAAGTGGATGCACATGTGGTGAATGTTGTTGCAAACAAGAGCGAGGAGATTCAAGTGGTGGTAATGTGTGATGTTGTGGTTGATCCAAAAGATTGTTGGATGATGTGTTAAGAAATCCATGATGGCTTTTGGTGGAGGTGGATGGTCAATGGTGGGCTTGACGTCATGTGGACAGATAATATGTACGATAGAGCATCTTGGAGGAGGAGGTCAATTTATGATGGTGGGTTGAATCCCACATGTAAATACATTGATATATGGATATGTTTTTGGAGGATGAGGATGGTTTGTGGTCTTGCAAGGACCATTTTGAGACCAATATGTATATGTTAGAAATGGAGAAAGAAAAAGGAAAATTCTCTGGGTGCATGTGGTGTATTGTAAGGGGATGTCATGTTCATTATGTCACATTACCGAAAGGGTTTTTTTACCACTCACATGATCTATGTGATCATGAGATCACATTATTTACCTCAGATTTATGATGTAGGAGCATCTAAGGGATTGGGAAATCTTATATCATCCAAAAATAGAGTGGTGTGATTTCTTGTTTTTTATAGATTAAATGTTAAGGATAAAATCAGGACAAATCATGAGAGATGAGTTTTTTTCAACCAAAGGAGAATGATGTGGTGGCCAAAATACTATTCATGCAACACTATTCATGAACACTATTCACTTTCATTATTCATGTTGATGTTACATGTGATGCAAGTGATGATGTAGGAAGATGATGTGGCTTGGCATGGCCTATGGAGGATTTTTCGCATGTGCTAAAGTTGATGTTAACCTCCATTATGAGAGTTTGACAAATTCCATGTGGGGAATAGATTTAATGGGTTTAAAATTGGTCAAAAGGCATTTTATATAGTTTTTGGAAGAACATGTGGAATGGGGAACATCTTTTGAAGATTCCACTTGTTGTAGGGGTCCAAACTAAAGTGGATCACATGGTGGAGGAAATTTTACTATTGATTAATAGTCCTTCTAAGTGGAGGAGTTTGAATTTTTGGGATTTCTTTGTTTCCCTCTCATTATATCCTTGTATTTATATAAATAAATGTATTACTTCACTTTTTAATTAGGATAGTTGGAGTGTAAGCTTTGTGAGAAAGCATGAGGAGCCTCCTTGTCATGTTATCCAAGTAATGATGTTGTGTAATGGAATGCATTTATTCCATGGCCATTTAGTTATAATTCTTTATTTAAATCTATTGTAATTGTGAGGAGATTAATGAATATTTATTGAATTTTTTATTGAATTCATGAGTCAAATTTGTGAGAAAGAGTGATATGTGGTTTGAGTCAACATCAAGTGGTATTAGAGCCACATCAAATTTTACCAAATACACATCGCTCTCTCATCACTCTCCTAGGTAATTCATAGGATCATCTTCTTATGTTAGGAGTGAGCACCATTGATAGATGTAGATAGTGTTTTCATAGTTATATTATTTTGATCTTATTTAAGTAGCTCCAGATTAATGTAATGCATTGGTTTTCAACCCCTAAGAGTATGGTGATGGTATAGGTAATTCAATAAACCAATGGAAACCTCAAAGCTTTTAAACCAGGTGGAGTTAAAAATGGAACTCACATACATAATTAGACATCAATATGACATATACCTATTGGACTATGTAGGAGTATTGATACATAGTTTGGAAAGGTCTTTGAAAGCATCTGAAACCATTTGAGATCTTCAAGTATGTCTAAGATCATATAGAGTATCATATTGATAATGATGGGGCTACTGCATACATTCAGACTTGTATCCTTAATCCAAATATTTATAAACTTGACAATGAGAATTTTACCTTAACTTCTCTAAATGAGGTTTTTCTCAAACAATGTGTCATCTCATGGTGAAGTGTCTTGAGATCTAAACAAGCCTAGTGCTTTGTCTCTTGTAGCCTAGACCTAGATGTCACATATTTGACAAAAGAAGGAGGTTTATAGGTTAAGAGAAGATAGGGATAAATGAGCTTCTAATTTAGGAAATTTTTCACTATAGACATTTATTAAACTATAGTTCCATTTAGACCTAAATTAATTTTCAAAAACTTGCAAACCTACAGTGTGTTGATAGTGAGAAATGATAACATGGTTTCAATTCAAGAGTGGATGCATTTAGGTGTGATGGATCAAGTGAATTTAATATAAAAATGGTTTTGAGTATAATTTTTAAGTATATCATCACATATAGGAAACCTTTAGCTTCTACCCAATTAAGCACCTACAGTCTAACTGAGGAGATAGACGAGCTCATGCTAATGAAAAATGTAGGTTTGGTTCGTAGACAGTGGTGAAAGATGGATAAAAATGTAGATATAACATCCATAGTTATGATATCACATTTTATGAGGATCTTCAATACAGGTAAATAGAGTAAGGAGTGATATAATCTAGGGTTCTAAAAAACCTCAGCCTATAGTCAGTCCAAGTTATGTACATAGTCTACAGACTAGCTTAAACTCATTAAGGATGCTAGTTTATTTTGTAGGAAGAGATATATACTAGGATAAACACATATATTCCACTCTCATAGTGATTACACCATGTTTAAATTTTATCCCTAGATCCAAATATGAACAAATACAATCATAAATCAAGTTTCTTAAGCCCTACCCTAATCTTACATAGTCACAGGCATACATTCTACCCAAGTGACTTAAGGACTTCCAAAATATTAAAGTGGTGTATATACACATAATTTAATATTTAAATGGATTTATCAAATAATAAAGTTATCAAGCCAAATAATATAACTCAGGTGAAGATATAATAAGTCCAACTTTGCATAAAACCCTACACATAGTGATAACCTAGAAGCTAGTCTTGAGAACTTTTGATGTTAAGAGCCCTAGAGAGGCAATAATGTTTTCAAAATTGACACTGAGTGTCATAATGAACCAATATATATCTCTATTGTATCCTTTAGATAAAATGAGTAGGATAAGTATCCTCTATTTTGTCTCAAACAAAGTTCCCTTTACAGTCAAGCTAACCCTACAAACCTAACGTAAGAATGATGAAGTGATTAATGGTAGAATCCTGAGGGACTATAGAATGATTTGAAGGGTTGGAATACAAATTAAAAAAATATATATAAGGACCTATTGTCATTATAACCTTCATAGGTGGTAACATATGAAGTTATAAAGTTTATCTCTACTAGGCTTAGAACTAAATCTAAACCCTCATGGCTTATAACTTTAGTTGTATGATTATATGATAATTCCAATACATTTTTTAACCTTCAAGGGAGAGTTTATATTAAATAATAACCATAAGTCTGTATAGGATAATATATAAATGACCATTTTGGCCTAACCTTCTCTCAAGGGTATCTAGAACATAGTATAAGAGTTTGAGAGCCAACTTCATTTGCTATATCTATATGGATGAGATGCATGGTGTCTCAAGAATATAGGAATATTTGATGGAGGTCCTTAGATTTATCTTAGTGTAATTATTTAAAGGGTTGACCATCTCAATTTTATGAATCATTGCTAAGAAGCTAACCTTCCTAAAACCCTTGTGCAAACCCAATGGATAAAATATGAATGTATGTTAATATAAAAGGGATAAATTGGATAGGAAGGTGATCTATACATGTTTATCACTCTCCCAATCTCTTTTTAATATAATTTTTTTATACTATTCACTTATAGGGACATGCTAAAATATGGTTTTTCTAGTAAGTTTTGATGTGTTTCATAAGTATAGAATGGAATTTTTGAATGAAATTAATTATAATACGTGTTTAGAGAATTTCCTTAACTTCTAAAACTCATTTATCACCACTATGATGCATTAAAACTCGTTTTCTTAGTTAGTCATTGCAAGCATTCTTAAACAAGATAGTGAGAAGAGAAGTGATTGCCTAAGTGTGATAGTGAGAAGAGTGACATTGAGTCTATTGAGGTATATTTGATAGAAAAGAGGACAAAGAGGTTTTTAATATATTTCCTAAATTATTTCAAAAATATTTCTTGGACAACTACAAGTAACTTGAGTGACAACTATGAAGATTCAATCCTAGAGGGCTGATGAGTGACTACAAATAATGAACAAGTGTCCAAGAGAAGTTCATCAATTAAAGAGGCATAGATGAATTTTAAAATAATATTTATATATTATTATATCCTAATATATTTTTAAATTAATCCTATGGTAGTTTAAAATAATCAAGTGAACTCCTAATCATCAAGACAACTTCAAAAAAGGATAATGAAAATCTCTATGGCAACTTGAGCGAGAATGATGTACTTCATAATGACACCTACTAAGAAGGATTCATGAAATTTTTACCCCTTCATTAACTTGCACTGTAACTGGTTTTCACATCTTGACGCTAGACATTATGACCCTTGATTTTCATTTATTCTCTCTCATCGCCTATGCTTTATATATAAAGCAATTTTGCCTTTTTAAAGAATCCACACCTAGTATGGCAAAGCCCTGATGATTTGAATATTGTATTTTGCCTTTGAAATAAATATTTATAATCTATTTTTGAGTTCATATTTTATTTTCTAAGTGTGTGAAGTATTTCATAGTTGAATTACAAGTGATAATTATATATCCATGTGTTATCTTTACTCTTTCATGGTTGGTGCAAATATTTCTCTCTATAACAAGTCGCATAAAGTGTAGTTAGTTTTTTTGTTCATCTAAAATTTTAAAGAGTAGAATTATTTTATAAAATCATACCTCTTCTTCATTCACCTTTAGAAGTGCAATGTATATCACCTCCATGTTTGAAACACTTATTTTAGAGCAATCTAGGATGTTGAAACTAGTATTGTGAGTCATCTTTCATAGTGAAAGTATGTGGTAGTCTAGTGGAGATCAATCTAGTATATCACCTCATTATAATAAGTTATTTTCATGTTTCTTTATATCTCTTTCTATCCAAGCAAGAAATTAGTGTAGGTGATAATCTCTCAAAGACTAATCTAGGGAGCTATCCCTTAAACCTATAGGTTTACCTCTGTTATAGGCAACCCATAAACCCAAAGGTAATCCATTGTTTCACTAAATTTGAGCAACCTCTCAAATGGTGAAAGATTTAGTGACAACAATTTTGGAATGCTTGTTGGGACTATTATCTCAAGCATATCTTATCAAGGTGAATGTTGGTCTTGACAACATCATATCTACTTATGTGTGTCCTACTAAGCATTTGTCAACTCCAATAGAGGTAATATCTAGTTATAAACCAATTTTTATCATTCCTTTTGTTCATATTTCATTATCCTTACTAGTTCAACTACTAGTAGAGGTAATAATACTATAAATTCACTCCCTCAACCTAAACTTCCTATTTAATTTCAACATCTTTAGCCTATCTTGACATTTTAAAATAAAGAGGACTTTAAAATTTAAAAAGTGCATGATATTGAAGAGGAATTTGAGGATAACATGGCTAGGTAACATGCTTTCCCAACCTTCAATACTAAAAACCCTATACACCTCAATGTCTATGAAGATATCCCTTCCAATTCCACTAAGTGTGTTCCAAAATTCAATTGGGAAGGTCTAATCAACCCAAGTGAGCATATTAAGGACATCTCTAACTTATAAAATTTTCATAATGTCATTAATGTTAACATTGTAGTCAAGTTACTTTCCATATATTTTAGGGGAAAATACTTTGATTGGCATAGGACACTATTGAGATTATGTATCACAACTTGGGATGAGTTTGGAGAGTTTTTGACTCAAATATTTGAAGATAAGAGGGATCTTATATCACTCATTCATCAATTGAATATGATTTAAAGAGGTCCTAAAGAGACTATGCATGAATTAAATGAGAGGTTTCAAAGAACATGGTATAGGTTTTCACCTCCCATGAGACCCCCTACAAGATTTGTTTTTGAAAAATACCTTAGAGCTATTGATACTAATATAATGTCATGTTGCAATCTATGGGAGTGTACACTTTGCCTAAAAACTATGATATAGTTGTTAGAGATGAGAATGGTTTAATACAAACTCATAAACTCCCTCTAAAAATATTTATTCCTATTCTGCCTAACATATATTCTACTTCTTCAAGTTTTTCTCCAATTCCAAGTTCAAACAAAAAGTCTAGAATTTCCCCAAAGAAGTTATAATATACCATTGATTGGTAAGCAATATTTAAATCATTAGAGGCTCAAGTTTGTAAAATAAATATACAATAAGGAGTTAACCAAAACCTATATTCCTATCATTCAAAATCAAGTAGGTTCCCACCTCATCATTATGATCAAGGGAGGGAACAAGGTCATCCCAACTTCAATAGGCCCCCTAATGCCTATATCTAACATTTACTCACAACATAAGAGCTATGGTTCCAATCCATAGTAAATTGGTTCAAAATGAGGAATAAAATCCTCAAGGATAGTATATGAATGCTAATTAAGGTTAAATACAAGCTTTGGTATCTTAAGTGGGCCTACTCCTCAGTTGATAATAGAAGATGAGAACTTCATGCAAGCAAAAATAAATAAAGGATGACAGCCTCAAGGAGTAAGCCTTAAAATTTTTCAAGTGAAAGATACATTTATCCTGAACAAAGGTACCTTAGTTTAATCTAACACAATATAAAATAATAAATATTTGGGTTATGTTCATCGTGTTGACATAAGTTCAAACAATCCTTCTTCAAGGCCATAAGGTATGAATGTAAATATGGCATCCCCTAAAATTGTCTCACCTCTTCAAAATTAAAATGTGGGAAGGGTGATTCAAATTAATCCATTACCTAAAGATAAATGACATTTTTTTCCTTTAATAATGTAATAAAATGTGAATGTTCATTCTTTTAATATCATTAATTCCTTGAATAATGCTAAGAGTATTCTCTCTCTTTGGGAAGTGCTCCATATGCCCAGTCAAAAGGAACTAGTTCAAGAACAACTATCCCAAATCCACATCAATCCTTAACCATCAAGATATGGTGGTGTATCCCTCAATAATGATCCTAATCACATTGTTGAACCCTTCATCAAATCTAATAAGCAACCAACTTTCTATCTTATGTTTTGTATAGGAGACAAGCTTGTTCACAATTTCATAGCGGATAGTGGGGCAAGTACATCAATTATGCCCAAGCTTGTGATAGATAGGTTGGCCTTGAAATATGAACCATATAATAAGGGAGTGTTTCAAATTTATGGGACACTATCTAAGATAGTAGGGTTCATCAAAATTTTGAGAGTTTTCTTGCATGATTGTCTAAGCTTTCTAATCTTTTAAGAAATGGTGGTGGTAGATCTTCATACTCACTTTTCTATTTATTTATTAAGGAAATTTACCACAAATATATGAGGATATATCTTAGCTACTGATTGGTCATTCTTAGGCTTTAAAATAAGGTATAGAATAAAGCTGACTATTAGAATAAATCTATTATCCAAGTTTCACATTGAGTCATATGTAGAGGCAAGTTCTAATATAAATTGTACCATCAATGATCAAGAAGAGTATGATATGGATGATGGAGCATCTTCTAAACTTGAAGGTATCTTTGATATTTTCCTAGATGAGTATATTTTTTATAATTATAGAAAAGATCCATATGCTTTCACTAAATAGATAGACCTTGGAATATACATCATCCATGATGAAGGTTATGAACATTCTAAGGTAAGCCTTGATAATTCCTTTCAACAAGATATTGAGGTTATTTACCTTATGAATGTGTAATGATGATGATGATGAATTTCAAAGTATGGTAGATCAGGATAATGAGGAATAAAATGCCATTCTTCCTACCCAAGATGGAGGAGTCCATGAATGGAATAGCCATGAAGAAGAAGATAATCTATGGTAGCAGTTCCATGCCATGGTTTAAGAGTTCAAAAAATTGAGTAACCCAACTCCCCTTCTTCAGAATCATGAACTTGATAGTTATGTTATTGATGGACCTTATATATATGAAGGATATTTTCCAAATAAACATGAGAATGAGTGTGAAACCACTGTTAATAGCATGAAGGAGTGAAATGAGGCCAAGGCAAAAAAAATAATGATTGAGGAGTTGTCCAAACCTCAGTCTGATGTTGAACCACTTTAAAACATGTTGGATAATAAAAAATGCAATATTTATGGTCATATACATCAATTTCATCATGTTATATAAGAAGGTAAAGTTGAGACAACTTTGATGACTCCCAAGGTTTAGTTTTAGATGTGTCGATTGAACATGATAGATTTCAAGAAAGTTGCAAATCCAAACAACACTTTTTGAGGGCTCAATGGAGTGTTCATGAGAGCTCCAAATGACACACTTGAATTTAATATAATATCCAAATATGGTAAGTCATATGAATATCTCATTGAGCAAGTGTTCATTGACAAATATGCCTCATATGATGGACTATTTTCTTAGAGTAGCAGTAGTGATGTGGAGGATTGTCTTTGACCCTGGTTGAAGTAATGAAGATTGGTTCTTCACCTCAAGGTTCTTAAGATATTTTACATAGTAGTATAGATTTTTGTTTTACTTAGAGTGTTTGTGTATTTTCCCTAAGTATTCATGAGAACACAAGTATGTTTTAGTTTCTTGATTTTTGTGTTTGTTTCTTTATTGTGTTTGGTGTGTGTTTATGATATGTTCATAGGATATTACTGTTAAATGTATCCCATAGGTGACTCCATATCCCAATAGATAGGATAATCAAACTTATCCTTAGCATAGCAAGCATGTTACCCCTAGGAAATCACCAAAATGTTGTCTAATTTTACCCATATGTCAAATTAGGTCAACCTCCTACATATTAAAATTTGTTATAAGCTATTATATGTTTTAAATGTCCACCATCATCACCTCTGAGGGTCATAAAATATGTCTCAACCTTGGTCACATTTGCCTATTTATCTTATGTTATTTTTTATCACCTTTTGGCCATTATAATGAACATGTACAGATATTCACCAAGGAAATTTTTTTCAAGAGCATATATAATGTACCAAATGTCAAGAATGTGTTAGGGGATAGTTTGAAAATGAAAATGATGTAGGTTTAACATGGAGAAAGAGAAATCATTGAAAAAAGGCCATTTTTAGTTATACAAACTAATGTAACCCCCTTAGCACATGTGACCACTTATGGGAAGTATCTATATATCTCTACAATATATTTCCAATCTTATGTGGTTCAAACGGTCTAAAAATGACATAAACTGATCTCTCTCTCTCTCTCATCACTCCCTTGGGCAAATCAAAGAAGTCAAAATCTTTTATCTTAGTATAGACAGGAAGAGATGAGTTGGACTGAGTGTACTTGGTGGGTGTTAATACTCCTTATGACCTTCCATTTCATGGTCATGTTTTTTAGATTGATTTTCTATGTTTCATAAATAATCACTAATATTGTTAGCATCTCAAAACTACCTTCATAACCCCAACACCTCAACTTCCTCATCTGATTGTAGTTATTTATGTTAATAAAATGATGTGTATAGTACTGCAAAGAATGTTACTTAATTCTTTGTGATTTTAAAATTGATTTTCATGTGTGGTCATGAAGGGTAAACATGATCATCTCCTTGTGTTAGGAGTGAGCACCATTGATATTTGTAGATAGTATTTCACAATTACATTATTTTATTCTTCTGTGAGTAACTCTAGGTTAATTTAAGGCATTTTTTTTAAACCCATAAGAGTATGTTATGGTCTAGGTAATTCAATATACCAATGGAATCCTAAAATCTTTGAAACCAAGTAGATTTATGGATGGAACTCACATACACAGTCAAAATTCAATATGAAAACCACCTACATGAATATGTAAGAGTATTGAGATAGATTGTTGAAATGGATTTGGAGGTTTTTGAACCCATTTGATATATTCAAGAAAGTTTGAGAGCATAGAGAGTATCATAGTGGTAGTGATGAGGCCATTTAATATAGTTAGACATAGCTCCTTGATCTACATAGTTAGAAACTTGCCAATGAGAAATTTTACTTTAACTTTTCTAAATGAGGTTTTGATCATATAATGTGTCATCTCATGATGAAGTATCTTGAGATTGAGACAAGACTAATGTTTTCTCTTGTAGCCTAAACCTAGATGTCACATCTTGACATCAGAAGGAATTTTCTAAGTCAAGAGAAGATAGGGATAAAGGTGTTTCTAATTAAATAAGTTTTTATTGTAGACATTCAGTAAACTACAATACCATTTAAGCCTAAATGAATCTAGAATAACTTACAAACCTACAGTGTGTTGATAGTGAGAGATGGTTGCATAATTTCAATGCAAGAGTGGATGCATTCATGTGTGATGTCTCTAGTGACTTGAATATAAATAAGGGTGTGATTACAATGTTAAAATATATCATCACCTATAGAAAACCTTCAATGTTTACACAAATAAGCACCAATAGTTTGTCTGAGGAGATAGACTAGCTCATATTATTGGATAATGTAGGTCTAGTTGGTAGATAGTGGTGAAATATGGATGAAAACATAGATATCACTTCTATAGTGTTAACATCACATTTCATGAGGTTATCAGATATAGGGAAATAGAGTGAGGATTGATCTAAGTTAGGGTTCCAAAAACACCTCAACCTATAGTCTATCTAAATATTGTACATAGTCTAGCCTAAATTCATGAAAGATGCTAGTTGATTTTGTAGGTAGTGGTATATAATGAAATGAAAACATATATTATAATCTTGGAGTGATGACACCATGTTTCCATTTTATCCCTAGAGCCAAATCTAATCAAATACAGTCATAGCTCAAGTTTCTTAAGCCCTACCTAAATCTTACATAGTCACATGCAT
>JARHVA010003621.1:442500-450000 GCA_037957365.1 Torreya grandis | reverse complement strand
CATTCTCAGCACATACATTTTGAATGTTTTTATTTTTGTTTTTTTATATTTTCTATTGAAATACCTTCCTAATGTTCTAGTACACTCCTAATAATATTTAAGTCAACTTTAGATATATTTAAGTGAACATCAATAATATATCATTTAGTTTTTACTTATTTCTTAGATGTAATTTTTTATCCTTCCTTACAAATAAATCTTTTGGTGACCTACACAAATTCAAGGAAAAAACCCACACATTATAACAAAGTACGATGTCATTCCTGAGTAAACAACCATTCATCAATGATATCATTCTTAATTTTTTTAATCTTACCTTCATATTATTTGGTTTTCCTCCTATTTGATAATTATCAAATCGAATTGAACCATAAATACAAAGTTATAAGCCCTAAGATCAACTAATTTCATCAATAGTTCAATCTCTTATTCTATAATTGTACTTAGATTTGGTTATTTAAGAGATTTAGATTATTTTTAATGTTACTAATTTATTTAGTATATAATTTTAATATTTTAAATATATTAATTTATGCATTGATAGACATCATATCAAAAAATTAAAAAGAATTAAGCATTCACTCTCTTTACATTCAAAAATTATTTAATCATTTATAGTTGCATTCATGCATAGTATATATGAAATAATGATATTTTACATGTTAAATTTAAATTATTAGTTATATTTATCTTTCATTTAAACCCAATAACCCCTTTTAGGTTTAAATTCTAACACACATACATGCACACACAACACAAGTAGATAACTCTCATAAACACTTGTATAGAAAATCTATAAAAACTCAACAAAGAAACTACATTTAGAATAATTTCATCTATTTTCATGTTAAAATAAATAATAAAAATATTTTATCAAAATTCTAGATTAGAATTCATTCATTTATTATCTAAGTTATTTGTACACAAGTCAAATAACAATAAAAAAAGGAATTTCGCTTATAAAACATAGATTTTAAAATTTATAAATTTTATTATATGCATACAAAATCTAAAATGTAGTTTTAGTTTCTAGTTGCATATCTAATATTTAAAGCATACATTATTATTCAAATAAAATCTAATTATAACAACAAAGTTAAACATTAATTTATAGTGAACATAAATTTTTTCTGCATTTTAAAAATTAGAATACAAACGATAATAGCAATTGTATTTTTTAATTTAATATCATTTTCATTAAAATTTAATAAATAATTATTTCATAGACTTATATGTATGTATATGTATGTAAACACACACACACATGCATGCGTGCGCTTCATCTACTTTTATAACTTCCAATTCCATGAATAGTGTATGAAGCTTAACTATAAAAAAACTCCACCTTATAGCCCACCAAACCCCTAACTTGCAAATCTGATTCTTTCCTTTCTATTCCTAGTTCTATCCTCATAAAAAATCATTGGATTCGTAGATGACATTGTTAAAAAAAAATTAATATTTAGTTATAATAAAATACTTAGAGTAATCAATACTAAGTTAAACCCATTTCAATAACCCAACATAGATGAATTTATCTACCTTTCCTCCTTAACCCCAAATATTCTTGGGATGCTATCACACCCCAATTTTAATCTGTTAATTAACATTTTTATGCATCTAAGTTATTTGGGTATTGTATGCACCCAAAAAAATGATGGTGTAATATCTATGAAAATAATGAATGATGATGCAAGGACTTTGCCTATATATGCTCATACCAAATATTATCTCTGGCTTATTTATATTTGATGAATTTTCTTCTTCTTTTTATTTTTGAATTATCATTCAGTTGAGTTATTTTACCTAAGTTTTGACTCTATTTCTTCTGTGATGAAACCACCAATTTCAATTACATAAGTGCCTTATTTCGTGATGGAATTACCACCTTCAAGATGCTTATTCCTTGAAGGTTTTGTAAACTACCACAATTAAAGTGTTATATAGGTAGAAGTTTTATAACACATAGAAATAGTTTAGTCTTTAAAAATAGTGGTTTCATAGTTATTTGTTGTATATTTTTCACTATTTTCATGTTTTTAACATTAACATCTAAGGTTTCTATTTTCATAATTTTTCATTCTTTTTCTTGCATTTTTAGTTATATTCTATTTTTAGTTTTCCTTATAAATGGTCCAACTTAACCTAATATTATTTTTTATCAAAAAATATCCTTATCAATTCTAAATTAATCAATGCTTCAATTAAACTACCACATGTAAACTCTTTTGTTCTCTTACAAGTATATAATTTTCTTTATGTTTTTTGATATAATATTTTCATTAGATATTATGGATATTTAGCCTTAGATATCCCTAGCTTGACTTATTTTATTTTTTAAATATATTTTTCTTGAATTTTTGATCATATTTAAGTTAATCTACACAAGATTGGATAGATAATTCATGAATCGATAATCAACTCTTTACCTTCATCGATCAGTTCAGCCATTATTCAATTACTATTTTATTCAATATTGTGTTACTCTTTATTTATTTCATTTTCATACTCTTGTTTGAGAATTAAAATACTATTTATTAAGTGAAAAAATATCTAGCATAATTGAGGATAATATACTTACAATAGTAGTATCTCTATTTTCACTTGGTCTCACCATTGATCAGGTTGGATATTTTATATTTTGTATTATTTTATTTTCTATATTAGATTATATAAGTTTATTTCTTATTATATTATATTCATATTTATAAAATTTTAAAAAAAAATTCTCCTTATTTTACACCAAAAAATGTAGCCTATATCTGTTAATTATTCTTGCATGTAGAAAGTTTCAAAGAGTAACATTCATTCATCAAACCTAGATTAGATTATAAGAAATAAAACAACCCACTATTAGTTTTATATACCACTCAATTTTATTTTTCAAACATGCACACCAAAACCTAGAAAACCTATACAAATCAAAATTTGAATTTTGGATTTAGCTTCTTTCTTTTGGAAAGTGAAGGAAAATTATTTTAATTTTTTAATACATATATATATATTGAATTTAATTTATTATAAATCATTTAGTCTCATCAATGAATAATTTTGAAGCTATAAAACTATTTTCCTAGCTTGCATGCAAATAATTAATTTTTGAACACTCATAAGTCATGATCTCTAGGTTTAGATTATGATTTTCACTTGAATATTATAATTTTTTGATTGTTTAATATTTTTATTCATTCATAATTTAAAAATTTAAAAACATAAGTTTCATTTATCTTGAAGTTAGGTAAAATATTACATTATAAAAGAACAAGTCAACACTTACATCTTTAGCCTAGAATCCAATTTTAGTGTTTCATGCATTCAAATATCTTGACAAAGAATAAAAATAGTATAATTTACTTTCATAAACTTGAATTTTTTGTTTAATTATTTCAAATCAATTCTATTTTTAGGAATTAGCATGGTTTTCTTTGTTTATAAAATATTGTTGAGAACACCAAAAACCACAACCAACTAAGCCTTGTCAAGATAAGGACAAGCCTTAAATTTGATCCTAAAAACCTATAATAGAAATTAATTTTTTTGAAATATTTTTATACAATATATATACTTAATAAAATCAACCACATCATTATATTTTCATATTTCATGACACTTCGAAAGTGGCTATACCTTATTAGAGTTGGTATATTCCCTAGAGGTATATATCCTATTCTTAGTAATAATGTTCAAAGTAAAAACAACACTAAAATTAAATTATACATTTTTTTTTTAATCCCATTCCACACCTCATCGTAAATCAACTTAAATCCCTTGATAATAAAGATAATTTCTAGGTGCAAGTAGTCAACATACTCATTCATATGTGAGGTTGTTAGTACAACACTCTCAAGTATCAACATCAATTTACTCTTTAAATTTTCCATCATAACTAGCCTCTTCATATTCTATTTTGATTTTGTGTATTAAATTGAATGGACATAGTCATCCCAAAATAGTTCATTATAATCCTAGAGTTATCCAACATAAATACACAATTTTTCATCCGCAATATTGACCAAGAACTTCAATACATTGTAATCACCTACACTGAAGGGCCTTGTATTTTTATATCCCATCAAGTATTCACCATAAACAAGTAAAATGACAAAACATAACTATTTTGGTATCATCATGAGCATCCTTTATCACCCATCATCTAAAACCCCATTCTACTATCTCAACATAATTTGCCAAATCCTCTACTCATCTAATCATCTCTTCATTGGCTATCTTGACCAAGCCTAGGGAAGTCAAGTGTTCAAAGGTTAACATGTCACTTTCCTTGTATAAATATATGGTGAAAAAATGTGTAAACATTTTCCTTTTGTGTGTTCCTCTTTTCCCATATTTATCCACGTTTCTTTCTTTTCTATATTTTGTGGGTATTGATATACCCCATAAATATGACTCGTGAGGACATATTTGATAGATTTATAGACTTTTAATTTTATATAGGGATACTTTGAAATAGTTTTGAAGCCTCTATTAATATTTGAAATAAAAACACTTTTGCACAAAATTTGGATAGCCAATATCAAATCTATCCCTTAAACTCACAAAGTAGATCAAAAATAATGTTTCATGAGGTTTGGGACACACCTGTAACTACCATAAATCACCTTAAGTTTGAATAACATGTCCTTTACCAGTTGAATTGGGACCAACCCTCATATTTTAACTACAACATCAACTAGTCTACAAAGACAAAATGTCAAAAGTGAAGGAAAATATGATCAATGCATTGATATAATTCATAATATAGAAGATGGGATATGTAGACTTTAGGTGTCTTCACATCCATAAAAAAAAACCAAAAAAACACTAACCCATAGGAACATTACCCAATATCTCCTTTATATAAACTTAAACCAAACAAATTCATCAATGATCATCTACTCATATCTCTTAAATATTCTAATAAGGAGGTCATAGGAACCAGCATTAATTCCTCCCCAAATCAACTCATTGTTTATTTGATGGGTCACATTTGATATCTAGAGAGTTAAAAAGTCTATTTGAATCAAGGGATGGCCACCAATAATCCTAACCAATGTAATTCCTCTTACATTCATATTAAAACTAAAAATTACCAACCACCATCATATTCATCTACACCATCTCTCATTAACTATACCATAAGCCATTGTCCTAGAGATTTCCTTACTGATTGGGTCCTTGATGCAATAACTTCCAAAATTTATCAATTGTATCAACCTTTTTTTTTAAATATTAATATAAGCATCTATACTTACACCCCTCATAAAAATGTGCCAACTAATGTGCTATCATATTACATTCCTCCAAATTATGCATCAAGAAACATACCACCACTTTATAATCCTTTGAGATATGTGGTCACTAATATGCCACCCACATAGACTACTACTTTTCTAATGCCACATCCTATTTATAAATTTAATTACCTTCCACATTAATATCACATGTATTAAAAGTCAAATCAATTGGATAACTTATTTTTAGACTATTGTACCTCACCATATTAACCACTTCATTTTCCATATAGTGGTTTAAAATCCTCTTGTTATCTTAATATCCCTCTTCAATCCCATCTCATCATTCCTTAATTATAATTAAATAGTATGTGGACCTATACAAAATATATTAAAGATCCCCTCAATAATAACATATGACAAATTATCTTACCATGTCCCTTGCATGACCTCCACATGTTTAAAGGGGAAGGATATCCCAAAGTGCATGTCAAGACACACAAGATACTTATTCAATAACTTATAAAGATTATAACTTATCATGGGTTGTTTAAAAACACATTCCTAAAACCATTAAATTAAAATCCCTATATGGGTACTATCATCTTCCTTATAGGTAAATCCATTCATTTTGATAAATCGTGGTGAGTTTTTTCAAGGCATTTGATATGAACAAGCTCCTCAAGATTTACATATGAGAATTATCTCACATTGAGAAATAGCCTAATTAATCCACTATGAATTTCATTATGAGATGGTTGAAAGTCTTATATTCTTTCTTAAACATGCCACACATAGTCCAAATATAAATATACAACCTCTTTTTACACTCCCTTAACAAGGAAATGAGGGAAGATGTTCTAAATTTCTCTCTCCCTCTGATTAATCTAAGTTGTATGTGATCTCAATGATTATAATATATCTACAAGGTTAACTCACCCTCATACCATAATTACACTATGTAGTTAGTTATTTCAATCACATGTAAATCTCTTTGGAAATATATACAAAATAATCTAAATTTAAGTTGAAATGTTTCACTGGCTAATACTACCATAGCTTCAATATTTCATTCCATATATGTAATAATTAATAACTATTAAATTGAATTTGGAAAAACCCTTAACCAATTTATATTTTATTACCTTAAAATATTGTGTGTCTAATAGAATATAGAGATCCATATTATGAAACTAAGTCTCTATGTTTAAACATCATTTTTCTTTCGCCATCTCAAAATGCACTCAAAATTTGGTTGCATATATTTGTTTTTAGATGTGTAGGAATAATTTAAAAGGTAAGGAGATCATGTAAATATAGTTATTTCCCTTAGTAGTTAATTATCCCCTTACCACTCACTTCATATCTAATTGTATTCTTATTGAAAAAATTAAATTCCATATACTAACTAGAATGTTTAGTAGACAATTATAACCTCTTATACTTAATATATTTTAACATTAACCAACACATGTGTTTGAAGTGGAAGTGAAACATGGATGTATAAATATTATTTTACCCTTATTTCATTTTTAGTGATTATGCATATCAATTATTTTAGAGAATTAATATTTCAATAGTATAATAGTTTATATAGAATAGAAACTATATTGATAATGTGCACCTATTTTGTGAACCTTACTTATTTTTTAGGTCTCTACATAATCACTAAATGTTATTATAAGATGGGGTGTTTCTTTTGCATGACCCTCCTAGCCTACCACATGCATTGTGTATTGTGTCTATAATAGGCGATTTAACCTTTTATGTTTTTATAAGAGTAATTACTTATGTTTGGTTAAAGGGATGAGATGTCTAAATTAGTTAAATAAATTGCAATAGTTAACCAACTAATTTCTAAATTAATTTGACCTTGATTGACTTTATTAGTAAAAATAAAAAAAAGACAGAAATATATACATAAATAAAAATAGACTATTGCAAATGATTTGGGTTTTGAAACTTGAGATATAAGTATTTATGAGTGTCACAAGCAGGTTTATGATATTCATCTATTCTCTACATAGTAGCACCCAATTCCTCCATGAGTTTCATCCATGTGTAGTGTCCAAGATGTTTTAATAATGTCCTCTTTATAGGAGTATTCCCATTTTTAGGAAGCTCCTATGTCTATGTTTGTGTGTTCTATGCCTTTGAGTTTGAAGCCTATAGTTATGTATTATACATGTAAAGCTTTATTTTGGGTTCAACCCCTAGTTTTAGTCATAAATATGATATGATAAATATTTTATCATGTTATTAGGATGGACTA
>JARHVA010003621.1:427500-437500 GCA_037957365.1 Torreya grandis | reverse complement strand
TGTAATGTTTTGGGGAAAATATCCATAGAATCATTCAAGATAGGAAAATATGCATGAACTATTTCCTTGTCTTTAGGTAATTATTCTAGCTAGACTACATAAATCTTGTAGCCCTTTCTAATAGGTCATTTCAGCTATAAGGTTGAAAGTGTCTTTCACCTTTCAAGCTCTTGAATACCCTGAAATTTTGAAAGTTTCCCAAGGTCATCAACACAATACACTTTTTTACCAATGCAATCATGTGTGGATTGATGCTCTTGAAAATAATCCATTTTGAGAATGAGATCATATGACCCCAAAGGTGCTAGGAATATATTAACCTTGGTTTTCAGGATGTCAAGATCAATTTCAACTTGTTCTAGACATTTGAGAATAGGTACCCTTTTGTAAGTATCAAAATCAACCTCACAACAATATCTTATAATTAAAGGTTTAATTTTACATTATCTAGAAGCATTATCAGATATAAAACTATTGGTTTCACCCTATTCAATTAGAATAGATAAATAAAATCCATGAATACTACCTCTAGTTTCTATCAAGGTAGCCTACAAATCAGCATTGTGATTATCTACAAAAGTCTACACCCTATGGTTTGTTGGTTTACTCAATTTCATCTTGGGGAAATCCTTTTTATAGTGGTTATCACGACATTATCAACATACAACAGGTCTAGATGGAGATACCAAAATAGTATTTGCACCCATGGCTGGTCCATGTTTATTATTTTGAGGTTGTTATTAAAAGAACCTAATTTAGATGTACCTTGCAACTTAAAATTTATAGTTTGATTGGAAAAAAAATTAAAATTATTGGTATTCCCAATAAATTTGGGATTTTTGTCTAAATTTTGAAAGTTCTTAGACATCAGAGAAAGACTTTTGGTCTTATATTGTTTCTTGTTTGATTTGAATTCTTGTCTTTCCTTTTGGTGAGACTTCTTTTTCTCTTCATCCCGATAGGCTAATTCAATAGTAACTACCAAGGTTATTATATTTATCATATTGATATCATGAATCAATATCTCTTTAAGCCCAAGTTTGAATTTGGTGATCTTGGTTTCCTTTTCATGCATGTAATTCACATGACATAATATATTTAAAAACTCATTTTCATATTCAACAACAAACATGTTTTCTTATTTCAGTAGTTGAAAGTCAATTATTTTATGCTCTTTGTAATTGGAATTTAAATACTTTTTTTAAAACTATGTTTCAAATACTAACCAAGATAGATCCATTTGATGATATCCCTCTATATCACATAGGTGATTCCACCAAAAGTTCATGGGTCTAGTCTTGTTTTCACATTTAAGGGAATGTTATGCAAACTAAACTATTTTTATAGGTGAACCAGCCATGCATCGACTGCTTCACCATATTCCTCACCAAAAAGGGTAGGTGGTGGAATTTTCTACAGTTCTTTAATGATTATATCAACCATGGTTATAGGAATTTCTTATATTACTGGTCCTTCTACCTAGCCTATTTCCAATCTAGGTACTTCCTCTTGGGATACACCTTCCAATTTATTCATCTTTGACTGTCAATCTTGCCCTATAAAGTATTTAAGGTTGTCAACATTCCACTAAACATTTAATCATGCTTTTAAATTGGATTCTCACTAACTACATTAGCATTTAAAACCTCATTATTACTATAGCATTATTTATGGGTACTTCCTCTTGATTATGAATGGGAATATGGGTCCCACAACCCCTACCTCAACCTCTAGATGAATTAACATTTTAATAGTTATTGTGGATGTTTCCACCACTTGAACTCATTATATTCATCCTAAAAAGTTACAAAGTAATAACTCAGTAGATTTTAGACTTAAAAATGTTCCTTCCAAAAGTTCCCTAGTGTAGAACACTGATCTGATACCAGATGAAATAACCCCCAAAAAATTTGAAATTACATATCAAAGTACATTTGGGATAGTGTGTTATACTTAATATCTCACTTGATGAAACAAGTGATACTCATTTAGCGTACTCATGTACACACAACTGGAATAAAAATAGGTTCTCTAAGATAATTAGATATAGGTAATTACTCATGAAGGATGATATGGGGAAGCAGGTTGCCTAAAGGATGGATTTTGGGTTCATAGCATATCAGTGTGCAAGTACACAGATAGATCTCAAGTACCATATGAAACACTCATTATTTTGTATAGGACCATTTATAGGTCCCTAACCCTCGTTAAAAATCTTACTCTCCTCAATGGTTTTTGTTTCTATGCAAGGATAGTTGAATAGTTACTTTTAGACTTAATGTAACTTATTTGGGAATAATGGAGTTTTATTCTTATTTTAGTTAAGGGTCTAGATTAATAAATTATTATAGAATATAGCAATAAATGTAGACCTGATTTTTATAATTGTTTTTCTTTTTCACCTTTATAAAAATAGAAATAAATAAGAAGAAACATAACTTAGCTAGAAAATAGATTGAGACGACTGATACAGAGTTTGAAAATGGTTGTGTGGGACTAGAAAGGTGGCATAACCATGAATCTATCTTTATTTGGGTGAAAGGATAGGAACATCAAAAAGTAGATGCTTTACTGTCTAGTGTTGTTGTATATTCCTTTTGTTGTTATCCAAACTAATCACAGAGACCTGAAACTTTTTGGGTAGTTGCATTGTGCCTATGTGAACATGCTTGTGTGAAATCAACCATTGGTTGTCAATGGAACTCAATATGGATTTAGTTTTGTCTTCAAACCATAACCCTCCATCATGCTTGATAAAAAAACATTTGAGTAAATTGAGAAAGAGGGGGGTTAGGGTGAAAGATGTATTGAACATGGAATCCACACCCCTTATGTCAGAACACTACCTACATACCAATAATCTAAAGAGGGATCAAGCATGTAGTTATCCCACCTAGTGTACTTTGTGTAATAGTGTGATGTAGATTCAAATTCTAAATTGATACTGTTTAAGGTGGCTAGGGATTGGTATGAGGATTTGAGTAGGTTTGTTGCTGTGTTGGGTGACTATGTGTAAATAATAGGAAAGTTTTCCTTAGTGATTTCTTTGTATTCTTCTATTCTTTGTATTTTTTGTCATCTCCCTTGTAAATTAACTTTGAGTATGATTTTATAAGGAATAATTGATCATGGGTTAGATGTATTCACACTAGGTTGACCTAATTAAGGATAAGGACTAGATGAAAATGATCATTGGTGCTCAAAGTGAAAATGGATAGGACCACTAAAAATGGGGCACTTCTGAATGGGGTGCTATATTCTAAATGGGGCACTCCCATTATATAGGGTCAAGACCTAGAGAAATAGGATTGGAAAGGGGAATACTATCTAGATGATGTGGAATGACTGTTTAAAAGGTTCTAAATGACTAGAAATGAGTAGAAAGGTGTCTTATAAGGGTTGCAAGAGCATGAAAAAAGAACTTATGGATGGGGTATTGCAAGACACACTTGAGCTACCAATTTAGACATTTTATATGACTACATTTACCACCCCCCCCCTTATTCTAGTGATGTAGCAAATTAAAATACTAGGATAAAGGAGAAATTGACCTAAACTTACCTACAAGGGTGAAGCCTATGAAGATGTTTGTTGTTGAGTGTGCATAGAGAGAGCACAACATGAAGTGTAAATATGAAAGAGAAAATAAAGAGTAGATCAGTTCTTATTAGACATGTTATATCTAAAATAAGAATGTACAAAATCTAGGTAAAATAGAGAGGAAGAGAAAAGAATGAATATAACTCATCGAGTATGTGAACCAATACAAAACTTGTTATGATGCTAAGTGATGTTGGGTATGTGTTGTATGAAGAGTAATATCATGAATGGATCTAAATGCTTAATTCCTTAAGGGTGGCTCAAGAATACAAAGGCTATCCCTTTTGATCCATCATCACCCACTATGTATGAATTTATGTGATCATGCATGTTTTAATCGATGTTTAGACTATGTGTCTTATCCCTCTGAGTAGGTGGCTCAAGAATATAAAGGCTAGCTAGTCATTTTGCTCCATAATTTCCCACTAAGTGTGAACTATGAACCAATACCAATATGAATGTGTGCCATATGAAATGGCTCATGAAGCCCATGCATACTATATAGTCTGACAATGTGGTGTGGATAGCCAAATGTGTATTGAGAACTAGGCCAATCTTGGCCACTTTGAAAGGTGGAGATTATGCTTGTATAAAAACCACTTTGAAACTGAGAACTAGGCTTATACAAAATCCACTCTAAAATAATGCCAACCACCTAAAGATAGAATAAAACACACAACTACTGAGAATACCTGGGTAACATAATAAACTAGAAAAAAAATGAAGTAAAATGTGCCATGCACATTACCCCTAATCACGGGTGTCTTTAACATGGATTTTGATCTAGAAGTTATACCAACTATCCAATCTAAAATTGGAAGTGAGAGCCATCATATCATGCATTATGCCCCCTATATCTCGATAATATAAGAAAATTTTTACTAAAACTACCCAATCTAAATTATACTATAGCTGATAAAATTGTAATTGACCTTACCTTTTATTTATTTCTAAAAATTCTAGGTTTTAGATTATTTAAACAGGAACATCAAAAAGTGGACACTTTATTAAAGGGTATTGTAGTTTGAATGGTGCACTCTTGTCATTTACTATTTTTGATGATTTTTTGTCCTTATTTTTCTAGTCTATCCTGCATTTTCTTAATTCTAATTTTTGTTACAAGTGTTCTAAAAAATGATTTTGACTAGTAGAGGGCTCTGATCTTTGTTACAAAACCCCTATTTTTTCCCCCTCTTCTGAGGGTAGGAATGAATACCCTACAATGATTTCCCTTAGAATAAATATCCTTGTAAGTGTGTTATACTATGAAATACATGATATAGAAATGATGATCTAAAAGATGTCTCAAGATATATCATAGTTTGTGTTGGAGATTGTTAGATCAACAGAAGTATGCCTAGATAGATGTATCGATGTAATAGAATGTGTAGTATATTGAACCAAAACTCAAAATATGGTTAGTTTTAAAGGAAGGATGGAGTGTGATGTCCATCATGGCATCCAAGAAGGCAAGATAATACATGACGTGGATCATGGAATTAAAAACAACTGAGAAGCAAATAAGTACCTAAGGCAAGAAGTAAGAATCATACAAAAGATTACAAAAGGCCAAGAAGACAAGGTACATGGGCACATTTCACTCAAAGTGGGAAAGAAAGCATATAAGGCATGTTTAAATGACCACATACACATATATTTACAAACAAGCAAGATTGGTGCAAGGACCACAAGCACATACAAGAGAATAAGTAAAGGACATTCGAAAATATCTTAAAGCACACATAAGTAACAAAATAGGAACTAAGAAGTGTAATCACATCTAGATACTCAAATCAAAAAAGGAAGGCATGTAAATGTTAGAAATACTATCATATCTAAATGATCAAAGTAAGAAGTGAAAGTATGCAAAACATGTAGTACAAAATTAGGTAGATGATAAGAAATACATAAGTGTTATAGACAATTAAGTATCGATAGAATAATCTATGTAATCTAGTAAGTAATGTACATCAACATGATAACTAGAGTGTGTGGTGTAGAAATGGCATAACCTGGATGGCGTAGTTATGTAGAAGATGCCCCCAGTGGGTAGATATGTGGATGTATGTCTCAAATGTAAAATTAGGATGCCACCTCAATGGGTAGAGTGAATCAATCGATGATCTAGGTGTCATTATATACACATAAATAATATCAAGTGAATCACGGTAATATAAACAAATTAGCAAACAATAACATAGAATAGCAAAATGTAAGTCTAGCATGGTAGTAGAAATGTAAAGCATTGATAATGCATATAATTGAAAAGTTTTTGGTTTTCTGAGTTATTTGAATGTTTTTATATTTTGACATGTTATATTTTTTTTGGTATTTTTAAATATATCTATGTATAAGTAATCATAAGGAAACTATGTACAACAAAGAGAAAACAAACTATATACAAGTATGTCGAGAAATTATGTACATGTAAGTAGAAAGAAATGATACTAACTAATGAATCTCATAAGAGACTCCCTATCATGGTGTCTTGTATCAAGGAAATGGATCATGTGTGATCGTGAAAAATGATGGAAGGGCTCAGACTGTGACTCTAAAATTTGTGTATGTTGTAAGTGCTCTAAAATCTCTATAATGGAAACCAACTATTGGTTCCCCTTATAAATCTAAGAATCACCTATAACTATGGGGCTCTTAGGGACCCATGTGGTAGTAGAATAAGATATTTAAAAATATTATCTATGTGCAGAGGCATGAGATATCAATGATACTACCTTGAGTGTGAATACTATAGCTAAAAACTATCTAGAGTCCAGAAACTATTGTTGATGTAGTGGTTGTTCTAATAGAGGCCTCTATGGAAATGTATGAACTATTTGTGCTCATGAGGGAGGCCTTGACTTTGTCTGAATCTCAACCAGAGGAAGAACTGTAACTAGTGGAGGAACTAAAACTAATGACTACAGAGTAAGAGATGGCTCTAAAGTGGGAAGTGGTAACTCATAAATAACTCCACCAACTATAATAACCTAATTAGCATGAATGTATTTCATAATTATGTGAACTATATAAGGTACTACATAATTTTTTTGGATTCATGGTGGACCAAGCAACATGTCAAAGACTCCTACACTAGAAACAATAGTAAATGGTGTGGCCACATGTACTAGACCAACCTGTAGAGGAAGTATAATCTCACCTAATGAACTCTATATGTGTCCACTATATCCATTGATAACTATGTCAATCAAGGTGATATCCTTCTATGAATATCCCAAATGATAAATTAATGTCATAGTGCACATGTTCACACTATATCCATTATCTATAAGAACACTATTAATAGAATGGTGATCAATGTAGGCTATGATAAAGAGTACATAGTAATCTGAATCATCCTCAACTATCTATTACTCTGAAAGGAGATCAAAAGTCTAGTTTGAACTCTAGAATTATACACACCAATCATGTTTCTCAAAGGATGTGACTCAACTGAAGGTGCTTGGTATGTATCTGGTGGATGGTGTGCATGATATTCATGGTGAACACCTGATGTGCCTCCTTTATCCTATTTAGAATGATGTGGAAAAAGACCTGAGAAAATTTTTAGAGCCTTGTCATATGTCTGCTTTTCTTGAGGAAGCTTAACTAGAGTGCCAATATCAATAAGGTTTCCATCTATCAAGTCATGTATCTTATGTCACAAACTGATGCATCTATTTGTTGTATAGCCTAGTACCTTGTGAAAATTATATAATGCATTTTTATCATATCTCATGGAAGAGGCTTTGCCATATCAACTTCCCAAATAAGAGGGAGAGATAGGACATTTCATTCCAATAACTACTATATGACTCTAGCTAGAGATACTGGTAGATTGGTAAAGGCTCACCAAGGAGGCATTGATAAGACCACTCAGTGAGAGGGATTTGAAGCTACATTAACAATAGGTTTATTTTAAATTTTGTTTTCATTAACATTTACGTTGTATGGGACTTTACTATTACTCTTATTTGTTGTTTTTGATATTTTTATGTACTTGAGTTTGCCCATTGAAAGTAATTTGAATTATCTATCCTTTAGTGTATGACATAACTCAGTGAAGCAAGAAACTTTTTGAACATTATTGACTCATCTAAAGCTAGTAGAAGACTATGTTTGAAGATATATTTTTATTCTTGATTAGCCATGCGACTAATCATTTTAGCCAAGATAGTCTTATATCTAAGAACATAATCTATGAGATGCTCATTTGACCTTTTTCTTGTTGTGTAACTTAGGCATAAGAAACCTTGTCACATATGTTAAGGTTGAAATGGTCTAGGAACATGTCAACTAAAGTATTGAATGCTTTGATCGACTGATTCAGTAGACTATAAAACCACTATAGAGCATAATATTTTAAACTCCATGGAAATAAATTGGTTAGTAACCAGTCATTTTGCACATAGTCCAAGCATGATGCATGAAAATCTCTCAAGTGTGTCTCTGGAACACCCTTGCCATCATATATAGTGAGCTTGGGTTGGGAAAAACCTAGTGGCAATGGTGTAGAAGTAATATGGCATGCCAGTGGTGTATGAAGTAGAGAAAGAGAGTCCAAAACTTATGTTGTTCTAGAGGTACCTTGCTTAATATGTATCACCTTGGATTGAAGATATTTAATCTCTTGCATAAGGGTAGCCACATCAAGAGGAAAATATGTACTAGCCACAACTGGTAGTGTTACATAAGAAGGTTGGGCTACTATAGGAGGTTATTAAGACATATTTTCACTCAGTGTCATTTGAAATTGGTTGTTCTATGGTTTGAGAGGATTGACGATTGATTTTTTTTGTTCTTGTAGTATTTTAAGCATATCATCTTGTATATTAGGCCTTCTAGTTAAATTTTTTTTAAGTTCCCTCTTATTATGGTAAATTGGGATATTGTTAAAGTAGGAAAATAAAGTGAAAGTGAATTGAATTTTTTGCAAGAAGTTGTAATAAGAAAAATTCTATGAAATGAAAGTACTAAATAAATAAAATATAAATTCCTAAAAATAACAAACTAGAATATACATAAAAAGAATAAGAAGCTCACTAGCATGTAAGGTAATACCTCAAAATCATAGGTACCTAGTATATTTTACTAGGCTTTGAAAGAAATGATTTTTAAAATTACTATGGTGAATTTTAAAAATTTATTTTGAAATTCTTATTTATATATGTAAGAAAAATTAGAAAATTACTAATAAAATCAACAAATAATTTTCCCTAGGGTTTTTGTGCACAAACGAAGTAAGTCAAGTTCACCAAATGATTTAACTTATTTGGGACTAACGAAGTTTTATTCTTATTTTAGTTAAGGGTTTTGAATTAATAAATTAGTACATAATATAGCAATAAATACAATCCTAATTTCTGTAACTATTTGTCTTTTTCACTTTATAAAAAATAATAATAAATAAGAAGAAACATAACTTAGCTATAAAATAGATTAAAATGGTTGACACAGAGGTTGAAAATGGTTATGTAGGACTGGAAAGGTGTCATAAAATTGAATCTGGATTTTGTTGAGTAAAAGGATAGAAGCACCAAAAAGTGGACACTTTGGTGTCTAGTGTTGTTGTCCATTCCTACCATTATTTTCCAAACTAATCATAGAGACCTAAAATGTTTTGGGTAGTTATGTTGTGCCTGTATGAGTGTGCCTATGAAAAATTGAGTGATGATTGTCGATACAAATCACTGTGGAGTTTATTTTATTTTCAAACCCTAACCCTCCATCATGCTTGATAAAAAAAATTTGAGTCACTTAAAAAAGAGTGGGGTTAGTGGAAAAGATGTAATAAACATGCAATCCACACCCTTTTTGTGGGCACGTTGCCTACATACTAATACTCTGAAGAGGGATCAAGCCATATGTAGTTCTCCCACCTAGTGTGTTTTGTGCAATAGTGTGATGTGGATGCTAATGCCAATTTGATAGTGTTTTATGTGGCTCAAGACTAGTATGAGGATTTGATTAGGTTTATAGCTATGTTGGGTGACTATGTGCAAAGAATAGGGAAGTTTTCCTTAGTTATTTATTTGTATTCTCTCTTACTTTGCAATTTTGCTCACCTCCCTTATAAATAAGATTTTAGTAGGATTTTATAGGGAACAATTGTTCATGGGTCAGATGTATTCACACTAGGCTAACCTAATTATGGATAAGGACTCGATGAAAATGACCATTAGGGATCAAAGTGAAAATGGATAGGACTGTCAAAAATTGGACACTTTTTTATGTGGTGCTATAGTCTGAATGGGGTGCTCCTATCCTAAAATATTGGGACCTAGGGGAATAGGATTGACACAAGGAATTTTTTCTGGCTAAGGTGGAATGATCATTCGAAAGGTTCCATATGACTATCAATGAGAAAAAAGGTGTCTTATAAGGGTTACAAGAGCATGAAAAA
>JARHVA010003621.1:402500-422500 GCA_037957365.1 Torreya grandis | reverse complement strand
AGGGTAACATAGGTCATATTGATGACTTACACACATCAAATGACCAATTTGTGTTAATGTCACTTATTCATCATCCTTACCTAATCCTTGATCACTTCTTACTCATGCCTCATCACTCTTAATCACTCTCTTATCATTATTTATTGTACCTAATCACTCCCTCATTGACCCTGACTATCCCTAGTCATCTCTAATCACTCCCTCATAATCCTTGATTACTCCCTCATTGACCCTCACTATGCCTTATCATCCCTAATAACTCACTTCTTGTCCATATTCATCCCTCATCACTCCATAATTGGCCTTCACCATCCCTTATCATATTTAATCACTCCCTCATCATCTATAATCATTCCCTCATTGGCTCTCATCATCCCTCATCATCCCTAATCACTCCTTCATTAACATTTGCCATCTATAACCATCACTTCATCATCCCTAATGACTCCCTCATAATCCATCATCATATCTAATCACTCACTTATTGACCCTCACCATTCCTCTTCATTTATAATCACTCCCTCATTTCCCATCACCATCCCTCATGATGTAGAGCCTTATTGCATACTCAGCTTGTCCAAGCTCTTTGGCAATATCCACATAGCTTTCACTTTATCTATTATTTATTGATCTCTATATTTTTACCTTATAAACATTTAAAACTCACATATACATTTTATTCATTTCATTTATTCTCCACCATTCTTTAGATGGTCTCACTAAACTCTTCATTTTATTCTCCTTAATGCATTCAATCTCTCTTACTTTGAGACTATCCCCTTACTATTCTTTACACTTTATAACAACTTGGATAAATTTTGTATCTATTTCCTTAGCCTTTAATAGGTATTTATAAAACTTCATTCTACTCCTTTGAGTTCTCTCTAACTTCTTCTCAACCCTACTTAACTTCTCAACACAATCCTCATATCATACACTACCTCTTACTCTGTCATAGACTCTTACTATACAGACTCAAATCATAAAATCAAAATAATTAATGGATACCTTTTAATATATCCCATTTATTCACAAATTTATAGGCTTTGGTTCAACTATTTTATAACTTCTTCAGGCTCTTTCTACTCTCAAATTAGGTTTTTAGGTTTCCTTCTACCCTGTCTACCACACAGCCCTCCCAAATCTATAGTTACCATACTTACACAACTTAAAAACACCATATTACATTTTTTCATGTTTAACTCAAATTTTTCACCAAATTTCATGAATTAGTGATAGTTACAACTCCTAAAAACTCATTTTGAAAGTAAAAACCATAATATAGGGTTTGAAATGGTTTCACAGACCTTACAAGGGTCAAAATGAGATTTCAATCTTCCAAAGGCATTTGTAATTAATTTTAATATTTTATTATATATTATTTTACCCTATTCACATTTTATAAGTGTTATATTTCCCTTTTTAAGCTACAATATATTGATTTAACCAAACTTGAATAGACTGTGTACTCGATCACAAGTCTATAGTAATCTGAGAAGAGGTTATTTATTCTAATTAATTAAAAAAAGGGTTATAAATCAACATTAATGTTTAAAATACTTTGCATAATGTTTATACACTTTAAAAAATCAATTCCTTCCATCTATAACACTCAATTTTCCAATTTCCACAGGATACCACTTTGATTGTGTTAAGTTTTTTGATGACTGCAGGATTATGTGAGTTTTATTTTTGCTCATCAAAATATATGAAAGATAATTTAAAGAATATAATACTTAATTATAATATTTTAATAAACTCACAAACATATACATTTGAATTTTCACTCCAATATAGGCATATACCTTCTCACGTAGATGTATACTCAGAACTCTTGCTCATAGGAGATAGGATTGTGTTGTTTAACATAGAATTTACTTAGCATAATAAAAACATAAAATGTTTAAATAATATTAAGGAATTTTTAAATCAAGTTAATAATTACTCATACATTCCAAAATCCCACCAAATATAATCTCCTCTTTCACAAGACTTTTACCTTCACTTAGATTTCAAGGCATAGGTTGTAAAAGCACAGGGTATATAGTTTGTAATTTGACCATTCAAAATATTTGAAACTCAAATAATAATTTATATAATAAAAATCAAATAAAATTTATTTTAAACTAACCACTCACATAAATATCATAAATAACTTGTTACTAATCATGTTTCATGATCATGCACACTATCAACTATCTTTGCACATATTCAAGAAGATGCAAGGTCTGTTTGCTTTCTTATCTGCATATAATCAAAACTTGTCTTTATTCACTTATTTTGGGTTATTTACATTCATCCCTTTGAATCTTACCCCTTTCAACTCTATTTAATATGACTTTGAATACAAAATAAGACATGGGCAAGACTCTCATTACCAAATAACCATTAACTAAATTCTAACTTCTTTTATATGTTGAGAGTGTCCTCAACTAACTCAACTACTAACATATTTCTCAAATATGAATTTAGGTATATGTGTTGTAACATCCTAAAATCCTTTCTAATGTTTAACCACACAAAATTCAACACTGGACTTCTTAAAATAAGATTAAAGTCTCCATGAAAGTTCAAAAATTCAAATGAAAGATTTGGAAAGAAAGTCTAATAAAAATCTAATTCAAAATTGTCACAAAACTATAAACTTACAAAGACTCTTACATAGTTATTATGACCTTGAAAACCTTTTGAAGACTACAAAAATTTTAACTATATCACTATTTATATTGGGTAGTGTTGCTCCTGCATCACCTAATCATCCCTAATCACTACTTCATCATACCTCATCATCTATAATCACTCATTCCTCAGTCCTCATCTCCCCTAATCACTCCCTAATTAATCCTCACCATCAATCACCATCCTTAATCACTCCCTCATCCTCTCTAATCACTCTCTCATTGACCCTCACCATCCCTCATCATTCCTATTGATTCCCTCATCATCTCTACTCAATTCTTCCTCATCCCTCCTCATCCTTAATCACTCCATCCAATACCTTGATATTGGTATTTTTTGGAGTTTAAAAATGTTAGGAGATACAAGTGGAGAGTTGAGTGCTATCATAAAATATAAGACATAATGATCAAAATGATGTGGAGGTAAATTTGAAACACAAATATTTAACACCTATGAAAAAATGGGCTTATTATAAATGATGTAATTCAAAATTGAAAATCCACCAGAAAAAGAGAAGCAAGTAAAACCACCATATAACCAAAAATGGGTAGTAAATACATGAGGATCACCAAGCTATGCAATATCCTTAAGCCAATCAATTATTTTTCATATGAGGAAATTTTATGATCTAAATAATTATATTTAAGGCCTTATATATATATATATGTATATATATATATATATATATATATGTATATATATATATATATATGTATATATATATATATATATATATATATATATATATATATATATGTATATATATATATGTATATATATATATATATATATATATATATATATGTATATATATATATATATGTATATATATATATATATATGTATATATGTATATATATGTATATATGTATATATATATATATATGTATATATGTATATATGTATATATGTATATATATATATATATATGTATATATTGATCGATTGAGTCATCATAACAAACAATAAAAAATAATTTTCAAATGGTTATAACAAGTAGTCCAAGATTGAAAAGTGGTACTTAATTCGTTACATCAATATTGAATCCAATAAAGAGTGTCACACTATGAGCTCTCTACTTACACATCTAGAGAAGTGGGTACAAGTTATTTATCATTATAAATAGTTAAGTAGATAATAGATTATGAACCCAATGATATGGTTGGTACTTAATATATATCTACTTCCCTAAACAAGAAACTATATGAATTAAAAATATCATTTCATCAACAAATGTAGATCAATGGTGAGATAATACACTTCATCATTTATAATGGAAGTCAAAATAATTTAATTAATCCTAAATCATAGATTCAAAAATTAAACTCAAAATTTATACATCATCCATAACCATATGCTAGTGTATGCCTAGAGAAATCGATCACCTAGTAGTGTCACTTGGTGTACAAAATCAAATTTTTTAAAGATGTAATCCTTTGTGACATCTCACCATTATAGTTGTGTGATGTTTTACATGTATTCAACCATGTATTTACCATTGAAATGTAGTCTATGGATTAAATCCTTGAAATTTTTTGATATATTATCTAGATCTAAAATACCATATATCAAGTTAGTTCATAAGGTTTTAGTCATTAGTACCAGGAAGTGTAAGAATATTGCTAGTTATAGTAAGAAGTATACTCTTAATGGTAAGAATTAAATGTTTAATGGCATCCTTATGTCACCATATCATAGTGTGGTTTATCCAACATTAACAAAGACAAAATAATTGAATCATAAACTAGATGAGTACAAGGATATCTTTTAGTCACCTAAATAAGTTCATGCATACTATACACTAAACAATACTATTGATTTTGTCCCTTTACTACCTCTACCTCAAACCTCTTTATACAACATATCATTTATAGAGAATGAATAGATCAAGTGGTAGATCCATGAAATCATGGATAATAGACACATCATGCCCAAATCATTGCCTTATAAAAACCTAATTGTGTTTGTGCCAAACTTGTGAATCAATTAAAAAAACTTTAACATGATTAACATGAAGAACTATTATCCTCATTTAAATATTAACACATTTTTCTACCATATCCATGGTGTAGAAGCTTTTTCCAAAATTGATCTTAAGTTTGGGTTTCATCATATTCATGTTAAACCTTTAGACATTTGAAATATGGTCTTAAAAACAAAGGAAGGATTGATTGACTACTTGATTATGACTTTTATGTTAACTCATATAATTAATTCATTCATTTCATGATGTTGAATAACATCCTTAGGGCCTTTACCTATGCCATTTTTTTAATCTACTTGATGGTATATTAATCTTTAGAAAACATGGGATGAACATCTACACCATGTTGAACTAATGTTTCACATTTTTTAGAAACATATTTTTGTGATAACATGAATAAATGTTCTTTTTTAATGCAAGAGATAAACTATTTGGGACACATTACACACAAAAGGAGTGCATGTGTGAACCTAGCCTAGATTTAAGTAATATAGGAATGGGAAACACTAAATAACTTTGCATTTGATTTAAATATTCGTAGAATTAGAAAATTATACAATAGATTTGTGTTTAATTTTTATCTTTTGAACCAAACTACCAAAGGTGGAACTAAATAAAGTTTTATTTAGTCAGCTATACAACAAAGATAATTTGATGAACTAAAATTTAGACTCTATTTTGTGTTAATACTTATGTTACGTGATTACAAATTTGGAATATCATCTAATTCATTTAGCAATAAAATTGACTATCATCAATGGGTATTGACAACACAAGTCATAGAATAGAGTTAATTTCTATTATAATGGATTAAACAACATATGATTGGAATCAAAGATATCGTTAGAGTATATACTTATGTTCATGTGGTTAGGGATGTTAAGGAATGGTAAGGATCAATGATAGATTGATGAAGGATTGGGAGGGATGGTGAGGGTTAAGGAGGGAGTGATTAGTGATGATGAGGGATGAAAAAATATGGATTAGGTATTATGAGGGATGGGAAGGGATTGATTAGGGATGATGAGGGATGGTGATAATCAAAGAAGGAGTGATTAGGGATGATAAACCTAAGTTATTAGAGATGATGAGAGACAACTAAGGTCAACGAGGAAGTGATTATGGATGAGGAGGGATGAGGAGGGAGTGATTAGGTATGAGGAAGTGATTAGGTATGATGAGGGATAAGGAAAGAGTTATTAAGGATGATTAAGGATGGGGAGGGAGTGATTAGGGATAAATAGGGATAGTGAGGGTCAATGGAGGAGTTATTATAGATGATAATGGAGTGATTAGAGATGACTAAGGATAGTGAGGGTCAATGAGGGAGTTATTAGAGATAATTAATAATGATAAGAGAGTGATTATGTGTGATAAGGCATGAGTAGGAAGTGATCAAGGATGAAGGAAGGATTATAAACAAGTGAAATTAACACAAATTGGGTGTTTGATGTGTGTAAGTCATCAATGTGACCTATGCTACCCAAATCACACCACTTTACATCAATTTCAAAATGAGTGGTTTGAAAAATTCAATTTTAACAAACCTAAGACTCCTAAAAATGTCAAGAATCAATCCAGAAGGCACAAAAACCTTAAAAATGCTTATATGTTTACCAAAAATGGATATCAAGTGAAAACTTTATGTCCTAAAATCCCTAGGTTTAATACTTAGACCCTAAAAATGCCTAAGTACTAACCTGATTGGATTTTGAAAAACTATTTTCCATATTATAAGGCATGTAAGTATTAGACTAACTCTATCAGATGTTGAGTGACCCTATTTTCTTATATTTACTAAAATAAATCTAAAGTATAATAATACTTAACATTTAGATTAGTAAATATAAACTTATAGACAAAGTCAGATTCATGTGCAACTCCCAATGTTCATGGAGTTGGTTTTGGACTCATAAAAACTAAAAGCATACACGTTATTTGAATTTGAATTTAAAATTGAGACTTTAGGCTCAAAAATATCTTGGATTTTTGAGCCAAAGACTTGGGACTATGCATCTATGGTTGAGACTGAGAGTTTTAGGAAAAAATAACAAATTTCAACTTTAATTACCAAATACACTATAGATTTCAATATCAAAATTTGAAAAATTGTTATTATTACAACAAACATGTTGTCATCTTTCTAATGTATGATTTTTATAAATTTTTGGATATTTAAAGGGTTCAAACTATATTTGTTTCGAACAACACCTTGTTTAGGCCACTACATGCCTCACCCATACATGCTTATTCATGTTTATCTAATTTATTTTTCATTGATCGAAATTCAAAAAAACTTATATGGTAATAAACTAGGCCTAATTCGATGCACATTCAAAAAAAACATTTTTTTTTCCTTTTTGGGTTAATTAAGGTGGGTTGCATGGATGAATATCTTTTTTTGTTAGTTTTCAAGATATACTTAATTGCAAAATTAATATATATATATATATATATATATATATATATATATATATATATATAATGTTTGTAACACACTAGAGGATCTAATATAAATATTCACCAAAGGGTTTCTAACAATATTAAATGATGCTCAAAAAATGGTGGGTCATATGAAATGGTACAGTTCAAATTTTATTAAAAAATAGGATGTCCTCTTCAAATTTTACATGTTTGACCTATTTAAACTTAACCATTTTTTTAAAAAATAGTTTTTTGGAAACTAGACTCGAAATGCTACAATTCATGTTTGTATATCATCTTCAAATTTTGAGTGTGCACATATTTAATTATCTATAAAATTTCAAATTTATAAAATTTCATAAAAATCATGTCCATGGGTAGGCCCTTTTTTGTCCCCCAAGTTTGTGTACTTACCCTGCAACAACATAAAATCATTTAATATAAGCACAAGGTTTTATAAAAACTAAAACTTATCTATATAACATCATCAAAATATATGTAGTCAAAGTTTATTCAAAAACTTGCAACTTTTCCTTAAGAGTGGAAGGGTCAATGACCCAGTATACATATATATAAAAAGATTAAAATAAAAACAAAAACTTAAAATATATAGACATAAGATAGTCATGCAAATGAAGAACACAGACAACACTTTAAAACTTATAGAGAACCCTCAATGATAATAACATTCACCCAAGCCATTATATAAAAAACAATATAAAAACTAGAATAGTAGAGTTAGTTATTTTTACAAGTTTGTATATAAAAATGGCAAAATCATTCAATCCTTGGGCACTAGATACCCAGTCTAAAGTCTTACGACTTCATGGCTACATATGCAACATCCAATATTCATTTTTATTTTATAAATTCATTGAAGAAAATAACCAAAACTAGACAATCACTAGAATAACTTACCCAAACAACAAAGGTGAAAAAAAACCCAAGTAATGCAAGCAAGTTCCCCTACCCAGTCTTTAAATAATCACCTTTTTCTCACAACACAGTCATAACTATCCAACAAAAGCAAAAACCCAAGACAAAAACCCCAACTACATATTTTTTCCATTCACTCCCCATTCTTCTCCCACCCATGTCCTCTCCACCCACTACCCTCTATCTTTTCCCTTTCATCCAACTCATCCATACCCCCCATTGAATTTGACATTGAATGTGAGAAGATAGAAACCTTCATGCAATGCTGTCGACCACCTCCCAAGACACCCAACGTGCCTGAAAAATAAATGCAATGGTCATAAATGACCAATCCCAATTTTTTTGAAAACAACAACAATAAAATAATAAATTTAAATATCAAAAGGTATAAACCATTCACATAGTCCACAAAACACCAAGTGAGCACATTATAGTCCATGAGGGGTGTCATGGAGAGGGGGATAGGTGAGTCCCTTTAGATTTTCCAAGTCCAAGAAAGGGGTTGGTTTAGGCAAATTTGGGGTGGTGTAGATTATGTGGGAGAGAGAGAGAAGAAGAAGAAGTCTGAAGTGAGAAGGTTCAAACAAGATAAATAGAACTGACAAATCTACCCAGTAAACATGCAATAACCAAATAATAGTAAAACAAAGGTATAAAATCCAAGACATGACAAAGGCATGAAAATGAAAGGTGAATACACAAATGAAGATGATAATACTACCCAATGGCAAGATAGCAAATAAAAAACACATGGATACCTATCAGAACTCTTCTGACAACTTAAGAATCGCTTCAACACCCCAAGTGTAGATGTCATCATCTAACCTAGCTCATATCGGTACCTGTAAACACTAAGCATATATCAATAACACCTGAATAATAATAAATAATATGATATAGAACTAGAATAATAACATTTGTTACATAAACTAATCTATATATCATCAATTGCAATAAATTAACATAATAATTCCATCAACATGTAGTCAAAATATCATCATATCAAAATCCATCAATAGTATCCATCTAGGTAAAATAAATGCAATAGTCGACTATACATGTGATAACAATAATATTTAAGCAGTTCTATAAATGTATCAAAAGGTGGGGTCATAATAGTTCAGATGAACCATGGGAGGATGAAACTTTCCTACAATAACATCCATAATTATCCAATGTTGATAGAAACATTATTTTGAAGGGTCCATGCATACTATTCCCTTAACCTAAGACATGTTTATTGATATGTGTGGTTTACATGTAGCCTACATAAACATTTATATTTTATCATCACATATCTATATATTCTCATATTATTAGTAGGGTTAGCTTATGGAGTAATCATGGCTTGAATAGAGTATATAAATGAAGTAGTGGTTAGTAGTTATAGATAATATTAAGAATTATAATCTTTTGGTATGGTTTTGGAAGATGCCCCATAAAAATAGCCCAGTATTTTTTTTTAGATTATGTTTCCATGTTTTCAACTATTATTTTTTATTTTCTTATTTTCCTCTTATTTCTAGATTTTACTCTTATTTCTAGATAGTATATTTTTAATGTTCTACTCTCTTATGTATATTTTTGTAATGAAAAAATTTGTAATGAAAATTACATGGATCAATCACATTATAATTAATAATATGATTTTGGTGATTCATCATGATAAAATATTGTATGTTCTTCAATTTTACATAGCCTAATATCACTTATATGCTTCAAATGAGAAAATCACCACAATGCAATTCTATGAGTGTAGTGGTCTTCTTGTAGTATTTGTAATACAATGTTAGTGAACATACAGTGAGTGCCAATAGACTCCAAGGGGTTTTAGAACTTAGATATGTATCATAGTCCATAATTACTAAGGATATGATCTATCAAAATCATGGCTCAACTAAGTTATATCAACTTTATAAAAGGGAGATAACTATGCTCTAACTACTAATTCTGCAATTTGGATTTTGATTATGAGTGGAAGCATAAATTCTATTCAAGAATATTATTGTGTTCAAATGATTAATTATAGAATATGCTACACCTATAGCATCTTTCATTCACTCTTTCTACATTACTTATGGATTTATCACATCAGGAAGACCATATACATAGATAACTCATTTCACTGAGCAAGGATAAATATAAAGGCATAAAATTATAAATTTAAAAAGGATAGTGATGTGGCTATAAAACACTATTCATGTAGTGCTATTCATGTAACACTATTCACTAATGTTATGGTAGATAATTTTCATCTTGGTGAGGTGTCCAAAACACTAATTTTGAGTACATAGGTGGAATGGGTCTAATTTATCATGTGGGCCATGAAAAGAGTGGTCAAAAAGAAAATCCATCACCTTTTGGAAGCTTGTGATAATGGGGAGATAAGTTTTATTATTCCTAATTGGTATCTCACTTTTCCTTTTGACTCTCCATGAAAGGTGGTGCCAAACTTGCAATGTGAACTTTGTCCTTAAAAAATCATGACCCCATGTGGAGAAGGTGGTATATATTTCATGGGGAGACCACTTGTCTTTGTTGAAGATTCCCCCCATGCGAATGGGTAGAGCCATTTTGGGCCCCCTTTGCTCATTTTTTGTTTTTCCTCATATTGTTCTATATATTATTTTATTCATGCACTACTATGGTAGGCTAGGTAAAATTAGGAGAAAAATATTATTTATAAGTTTTAAGGATGCCTCCTTGGCATGTTAGCCAAGTAAAGAGAGAGTTTGATGGCATTCATTGATGGTGTGTCATATTTAATTATAATGCTTTGTTGAGAAAGATTTCATTATTATGAGGAAGAAATTAATGAAAGTCTTTAATTTATGTATGAATTCATATGGTTTTATGTGTTTTATTAATATTAAGGATTTTTTAATCCTTCATGTGGTTGGAGGCCACATCAATTGGTATTAGAACAACTTTTGATTCGTTGGGAGAGATTATGAAGAGAATTTGAGAGAGCAAGTAAGAATCATGTGGAGAGGATTTTGTTGGATATGTGAATGTGTTTTTGGTTATAGGTATTAATATTAATAACACAAATGAGAGTGGAGGATTACAACCAATGAAAGAGTGGTTGAATAAGCTAAATACATGGAGTAAACTATTGGATTTGCTGCAGGAAAGTGCTGAAGATTGTGACATTGAGGAAGATTTAATGTGGGAGATGATAGAATCCCTAAAGGCAAAGGTGGATTCATTGAGTAAAGAGATAGACATGTGGAAGGAGAGAGAATTCAACCATGTATAGTTACAAAAGAGAGAATATTAAATAGAAGATAAGATGAAGGGTAAAATTGCCACGGAAGGCAATGTGAGAGAAGAAGCTTATGATCATACCATTATTTAAGACATCCTTGTGAAGGATGATCAAGAGAAGATGAAGAAATATTAAAACATTTTAGAGTTGTATATGGAATTAAATTACATCCATGTGGATTTTCATGATAATGAATAGAAGAACAAAAAGAGTTTCATGTTGCCATGGTGGAACCATTGGAAGAAGAGGTTGTGCAAGTAAATGCAAAAGAGGATATTTTGGTAACATTGAAACCATGTGTAGGGGCTGAAATTAAATTTATGGAGGATGAGAAAAAAACCATGGGAATTATTTTGGATTTTCCATTGGCATCTCATTTTGAAATTAAAGAGCACAAGAATCATGTTGAAATTTAAGATGAGTTGAAATCTTCTTTGGGAGAAGCCATGGATGAATATTTAGTTGGTATTGATGTTCCATCTATAGAGAAGTGTTTTGTATAAGAGAGCACACATATGGAGGATAAAATTAAGGTTATTTTAGCCATGAGAGAGGAGCTGAAAATTGTGGTAATGTTTGATTTTTTGGATGATCCAATATATGGTTTGATTGTGGAAGAAGAAAGCTAGTTGGGATTTTGGTGGAGGTGGACGATCATTGGTGGGCTAGAGCTCACATGGGTTGACAAGATGCATGGTAGAGAATCTTGGTGGAGGAGGTGAGTTTCATATGATAGGTATGATATCATAAGTATGATTTGTGTTAGGTGTCATCCCATAATTTTTTTGGGTGGATTATAGTCCACGTATACATCCATGGGTATATGGATGAGATTTTGGAGGAGGATAGTTTAAGGGCCAATACGTAGATACTAGAAGAGTATAAAAAAGAAATTAAAATTATCTAGGTGTATATGGTGTATTAAAAGAGAATGACAAGGTAATTATGCATGTAGATCAAATGGGTGTTTCTAGCACTCACCCCCTCTTTGCGATCATGAGATCACATTATTTACCTCAGATGTCTATTGTAGGAGCATCTAAGGGATCAGACAATCTTGCATTACCCAAAAATAGAGTGGTGTCCATTTTCATTTTTTATAATAAATGGCATGGATACAATCAAGAAAATTCATAGGAGAAGAGTTATTTTCAATTGAAATAGAATGATGTGGTGGCAAAACATTATTCATGCAACACTATTCATGTAACAATATTCATTGATGATGTGGCAAACATTATTCATCCTAGTGAGGTGTCTATAACACTATTATTGAGTAATTATGTGGCATGGGTTGAATTTATCATATGGGGAATGAAAAGAGTGGTCAAAAATAAAATCCATCACCTTTTGTAATCTTTTAATAGTGGGGAGACAAGTTCTACTATTCGTAATTGGTATCTCCTTTTTCCTTTTGACTTTTCATGAAAGGTCATGATAAATTTACCATGTCAAATTTGTCCTTAACAAATCATGACCTAATGTGGAGAAGGTGGCATGGATTTCATGGGGATACCACTTGTATTTATTTAATATTCCCCCCATGTGAATGGGTGGAACCATTTTGGGCCCCCTTTACTCATTTTTTTTTTCCTCATATTTTTCTATATATGATTTTATTATTGGCTTATAATGGTAGTATAGGTGAATTTTGGAGAGAAATATTGTTGATGAGATTTAAGGAGGCCCCTCCTTAGAATGTTATCCAATAAAAGATAGATTTTAATGGTATGCATTGATGGCATGACCTATAGAATTGTAATGCTTTGTTTCAAAATATTTTGTAATTATGAGGAAGGAATTAATGGAAGTGTTAAATTTATGAATGAATTCATATGAGTTTATGTGTTTTGTGATTAGTATGGATTATTCAATCCTTCATGTGGTTGGAGGCCACATCAGATAGTGATCATCCCTTTCTCATTATGCACACAACTACACACTAAATTATGATAGATAGTTACAAAGAGGTTTCCCATTTACATGGAAGTATTCATGATCACCAAAATGGATTAAAACATTTTGAGGCATGGTATTTAATTCTAAACTTTATTGATATCCTATAATTCTATAATTAGGCACATTTAATCACAACTATTGTTTTATACATTTGATGCAATTTTTTTCCTTTTTGTTATAGGTGGCATTGTACTCATAAATTAAGGGAATGAAATTCGTTAACTAAAAAAAAATTCATCATTAATTTGTGGATTCTCTTTTATTTTCCAAGCTATTCTTTATATTAATTCCCCCTTCCATTCATCACCATAATTGGAAAAATTAATATTTTATTAATGAGGTAAAGTTTACTCTATGTTAGGGATTACATATATAAGTAATGATATATCATTTATTAATCACAATTTTACCTATTTACACATATTGGTGATCACATTTAGGGTTGATCCTTGCTTTCCATACTTGATTAATAATCACCATTCATTTTTAGAGGATGAATATGATTCCTTGCATCTAATATATGAAAAATGATGATGTGGTCATGTCCTTGGATAAGATGGTGGCCAATGAGGATGTTTTGGAAACTAAGAATGTGGTGAAAATTTTGAAATTGTGAGTGGTAAATAAATTGAATCAATGGAAGTGGTACCTTTTCTATTGATATTAAGTTTGTTCTAAATATATTTATGTCCATGTGTTATATGTGTTTGATTTTTTCACCAGATTTTAATGTGCAATGATCCAAAGGTTCTTATAATGTGTTATTAACACAAGATAATGATGGCATCAATAACTTATTAAAAAATGAAATTATATATATGAGGTCATAATTTATGAGATCATGTTTTATATTGCATTGAGAGTTTTTAAGGATCACATTTTATTATAGGTAAATCTATTTCCATGGTCATTTCTTGCTATTTATTGAGATGCTGAAAATTTGTATTACTTTCATTTTGTGGTATTTTATCTTCTTAATTTATTTTTTTGATATATAATTTTTTTTAATCATTTATTTTTTCCTCTACTTGGAAAACAAAATTGGAGTGAAAGGAAATGGAGGGAAATATTTATTTGGAGGTGGTTGAATTTATTTATTTTGTCCATTAATCCACTATGCACTACATTTATAATTCATGGATAAATAATTATGTATATGTAAGATATATTTGTTTTAATTTTTCTCTAGTGGTTATTCAATATTTATTGATATGTAGAGATTGTGTATTGCTTTTGTTTTTATGTTTTTCTTAGTTTGTTCTTGTGATAAATAATTTTTTTCTTTGATTCATTATTTTCAGTATCTCTACCCCCTAAAAAATGTGTAAAGGACTATAGGGCTAATTATTTTGTTAATGTGGTTATCTTGGTTTGTGCATACATTTAGAGTGCATGGACTATAAGTTCTATATTATAAAATTTATTGCTTCTCTTGGTTGAAGTTGGGGTATCTTTAAATTTTAGTGGTTCTTGTGGAGGATTTTATTCTTTTAAATAGAATAATATACAATTTGTGTAAGGTGGGTAGCATAGGTTAGTTGTTCAGTCCTTTATAAATCAAATTCCACTTGTATCATTATAATAAATTATAATCATTGTGTTCTTGGAGATGAAATATCATTAATATATTAGTTTATCTCATTTTGAAATTCTCAATCCTCCATGTCATTTTCCTTGTGATGAATCAAACTCATGTGGTAATAGAATTCATGGCCTATAAATTTGTGATCATGAAAATTGGAAAGAGTCTAATTTTTTAGATTAAGACAATGAATACTCATCATGTGATTCATACTCCAAAAAAGATCATAAACCATGAATTAATGACTCCATGATCTATGTGATTACAACAATTATCTTTTTCACATACTCTTGCACTTAGAATCATCTTTCCAAGATTCTAAGTAATATTTATCTACTTAAGCATGTGGACATATTATATTATAGAATCTATTCTGAGTTGTGAGTATGGCTTAGAGATAAGTGGGAGATCTAACATCCCATCTATATATAGGGGATGAGTATTATGTTATACTCCATTAGTTCATATATCTAGAGGGCAAGGGGTATCTATTGACCATAAAAATTTATAGGGCCTTATATATCTATATGGGGGCTTAAGAATTGATCTAGCTGAATGACAATGGGTCTCCAACTAAAACTAGATATAATCTCCCTCTCTCGCTGATGAAGGGCATTTAGGCACTCCCAAAACAAAGGAGGTGGGGGGAAGTCTTAGTATTATATAATTAGGGACCACCTAATCCTTACACACACACACACACACACACACACACACACACACACACACACACACACACACACACACACACACACACACACACACACACACACACACACACACACAATATTGTGATCATATCTTGTGGGTGTGTTGACACTAGGGAAACTATAGACATACTTAGTGCATGGAGGGATAAAGTGACCTTATTTTAAATACATATTTTAAAATGAGAAGATTAAAATGATGAAATTTTATAAATAATATTTTATTATTTTGAAATATATGACCTTATGACTACTCTATTGAGTCCATGCATCCATGACTCTATGACCACCATTCTTGTGGATAAGAGAAAAATATCCTAATTGGGTTTTATTCTATGGATGATATTAACATATACCACCATCATGAATTCATGTTCTCAATATTTCCTTATAAAATACTTATTTACAACAATCTCACAAATTATGTTTTCAGTCGCTAGGTAGATTATTTTGCATTCCAATTATTTATCTATAAAGACAAGTACTAAGACATCCCTTTTTGGAGTCATGGCTTGACAAATACTCATAAAGTCACATTATTTATGATATCAAAGTTGAAATATTCCTAGTTTTTGAGTTTATATTATTTATATCTTCTCATTCCTTCATATATTATTTCTTATGAGGAATAAAACTCATTTGATAATAAACTAATTAGCCCAAAAACTCGTAATCGTGCCACCTAGAAAACATCCTTCTAATTGGCATAGCAATGTGAATACTTATCCATTGAACCATTTTCTATGATTTTTTTTAAATATCCTAAATCCATAACTATGTTACCTATATTATTTTTATAGTTGTCATCATCAGAGAGAATAATAGTTGGATGCACCTCCCAATGATTTTGAACAAGTTTAACTTGCTCAGAGTGTACAGATGCATTATTATTATAATCCCATAATGATCCTCCTAGTGTCATCTTGGATTACACCCATGTTTGATTGTTAATTATGTTTTAAATACTTATTTGAAATGATTTATATAATTGGTATCAATATTTATTTTGTGTACACTTTAGTTATTTAATATCAGATAATGGGAATATAAATATATAATAATGGTTGAGATAAACAAGAATTTGATTGATATGGTTTATTTCTATCTCTTCATGCCATCTAGGTACCATGATTTATTTTAGGTATGTCAAAGAATTTTTTTTTGAATGGATTCTAATCTTTTTTTATATTGACAATGACATGAGTTATTAAGTGTTTACATTGAATCCATCATGATGGCATTATGCAACAAAAGTGAGAAATTCAACATTGGACATCCACATACAATCATACATATTGACAATGGAATTGGTGAGGATATATCATCATAAATTCATTTAGTTTATATATATAAATGACAACATCAAGACTTGGTACCTTAGGCTTGAGTGGACTAAGTATGAGTGGATGTATTATGTTAAATGTGGAATATGATACACAAATAATTATAATTGGAAATACTTTTCAATAAATCCAAAGGATTTATAGTCAATTATGAAATTGAAAAAAATTAAATAAGGGCACATAATAATAAATTATCAACCAATTAACCAAGTTAATCCATGATTAGTATTACTCAAAAAATGTTAAACATAGCAATGACCAACAAATATAAAGAGATCAAAATACATAGTTGAGAGAGAACATAGTAGATGGAAAGTTTTTAATATGAAAGCATACTATGAACAAAATAATAAATGATAATACAAAAAGTAAATAAAATCAATCAATACCTACTAATATGTAAATGGAATAGAGAGTGAATCAACCACTAGTAATCTTCAAGTTATAAAAATGTGTAAATCACCATTCTTCAATTCAATATGAGTTGAGTGAATGATACGAAGTGGTTCAAAAATTAATGGATGATATCAATCTTCAAATAATTAAATTATATATATATATATAAAGGTATCCTATTGAATAAATTCTTCATTTTGTATTTGAGATCATTCAAGAAAAACTCATCAAGTTTTTGTATTGACCCTGAAGGTTGAGCTGACCAGATTTATTGAGCACCTTTTAAATAGTATTGACCTCCATTTTTTATGTGTGTTAATTTGAGAAATTAAATGGTGTGATATAAGTATGTGTTACATGTTAAATACATAGAGTGAGTGTCTAACAAAAGTTACATTTATTTCTCAATTGAGTGAGGCCTTAGTATAGTGATTTTACCTTATATAGTGGGTTGAATAAATGAAGATATTAGTATAGTAATTATCATCAATTATGATCATATATTCAATGGTATGAAAGGTTTTGAGGTACATACAAATGAGAGGATTTTATGTTTAACCTTATGCAGTGTATGCAAATTATCTTAGTGTGGTTGGATGGAATATGGCACCAAATCATATCATCAATCGATAGCCTTACTAATAATATTATGACATGTCACATTGACAAAAAATTAAACCAAAATCTATAAATAGGATGCATGCATTCTAACTATCACCCCTACTTTACCTTGTTTAAGTATTAGGTTAATATGAGATTATTTAAATAGGATCAAGTATATTATTAAGTTAATTTTCTATGCTATATCATTTATATTTACCTAAACTACAAAATTAATATGTTTCTAAATAATCTTTAAATCCATGAAATTGAAATTTTAACTACTATAAAGCTAGTATTTTATGTCATTTTATTAGATTTATTTAGTAATATTGAATTCTTGGGAAAGGATTAATTTTATAAATTTCATTTAATGTTGGAATTTATTATGTTTTTTTTTTGTTCCTAATGCCTTAAAAAATGGATAAATGTGATATGAGTAGGAATGTAAATAATCAAAGTTTCCCATACTATTTTTAAGATTAATTTTTTTTTAGCAATGTGTAAGTGCATTATAAGGAGTTAATAACAAGGTAAATCACAATATTTTAGCTAAAGGGAATTAATTTAATAATAAACTTATATATTCCATTAAAATTGAATGTCATGCTAAGGGATATATAGGATTGCTTAAATGAAAAGGATTGTTAATGGGATTGAATCCATATAATCAACCATAAATAATGCAACCCCTAAAGTAAATCTTGAGTTAATGTTATAAGCCTATGAAACATTAGGGCATAAGATAAATATTTGTCTTATATTTTATGTTAAATATATAATTTATGATAAACATTCATGACAATTTATATACATATGAAAATAGTATAATCTTTGGGACCATTTTATATGTAAGGTACTTTCATACCTATAATTTTATAGAGACCATTGACATGCATCCACTTGAAAAGGAGATACACTTCAATTTGTTGTCATATAGAATAAATCATGGCTTGTTATTTGTAGTTATCAGGCTAAATGAACTAATGTCATATGAGTGACTATGTGAGATATACTTATTTTGGATCACAGCTATTATAATATTTTGGTTTTTTATATCACCATGATTCTTGGGGAAGAATTTCACCTATCAAATTTAATGTAATTTGTATTTAATACTCCTTAATCATAGTTTTCCATGCATAAATTGGTTTTTAGTGACCATGTGTTTGGTCACCATGAATAGGTGACACATAGAGTGATAATATTTCACTTTTTGATAATCCAAGGAGTCCATGATCCAATGAAACAATGATGGTGACAAACATCACTATCGTAATGGTTTTCAGATGGTTCCATTTCAAGAATACAAAACTATGCATGGGCTTTCCACTTTACCCAAAATGAATTAAGTTATAGACATTATACTTTATGTGATGAAAATACTATGAAAATTAATATATTGTCTTAAATATTGTAGCTTATACTTTATCTATTTGTGGATCCTCTTCATGATCCTCCCACATGGCATAAATATATTTCAAATGGTGAATTCCTTCTAATTTATACATTTTGGCCACAGTATGAGGTCCATGAGTTTGATAGATTACATTGGTAACAAGTGTATCCATTTTGACCACCCAAATTTAGCCTCATTCACATAGGCAGCTCAGATATAATTAATGGAAATAGACTACAAGTTTTTTTTATGTGTGTCTGTGTGCATGCACATGATGTTTGTATGTCCATATATGGTTATATCTTGGGATAAGGTCTTTATTTAAGTCAATGTTTATGGGGCCATTTTATCTAAAAAAATTAATTCATGCACACATTCATACATACATATGTGCATACATGTATGCATGCACACATATATATGCATTCATACATAAATACATGCATGGATAAATACATGGATACATCCATACATATATACATACATGCATGCATGCATGTATACATACTTATATACATAAATACATGCATGCATGCATGCATGCATATATACATTCAAAATAAAAATATTAGTAGCTTTATTCCAACAACAATGGTCAAAAGTTACATCAAGAATCAACTACCAAATATTGGCTATTAGAATTTTCAAAAGGCTATCTATAACAATCTAAACATTGACAATAAATTCTAAGGTGGATTAATGCATGTATTTACCTAAGGAAGA
>JARHVA010003621.1:380000-392500 GCA_037957365.1 Torreya grandis | reverse complement strand
GAAACAAGGTGGTTTAAACTTCTATTACTGTTGTTACTAATGCAAGTCATTATGTGTTTTTTTCATGTGATGTTTTTTACTAAAATTTAATGATGGAACAACCATATAAAGGACAATAAAAATGATGAACATTCAACTTCACATAAATTACTCTTATAAAGAAAGAATGGTTAAGAGAGTTACAAAGTGAAGGGTAGGATAACCTACTATAATACTAATATGATATGTAAACACCAACATATACCCTTTCAAGTCAAGGTGTTTCCCTTAAGTTTTATGGCATTGAAAAATAACTAAAATGTTTTAATGTGTGTGTGTGTGTGTGTGTGTGTGTGTGTGTGTGTGTGTGTGTGTGTGTGTGTGTGTGTGTGTGTGTGTGTGTGTGTGTGTGTGTGTGTGTGTGTGTGTGTGTGTGTGTGTGTGTTTATATATATATATATTCCATCTCATTATATTGTCATATAAAACATAAAAACTAATACCTCCATACTCTAAACATGTTACTACTCCATACATTATTGGAATCAACATGTTTACATAGAGATGTAATGCCAAATGTGAGGTTTTTAATCATAGTGTTGAATAATAAGCTCTCTTAAATGTTTGTGTATTAGCCTAGTTGAAATGAATGTAAATGTGCAAGAAAAAAAAATCAAACATAGAGAGCGATTCACAAGACATACCTTGGAAAAATTCAATGTGAGAAAACTCTAGAAAGAGTGAAGTCATGCTTCCTCATCTCCACTATGTTCTATACTTTACAATTTTTTCTACTTATTGGGATTATATTAAAATTAAATTAATAACCTCATACTGATATATGCAATATTAATTTTAAGATTTGAAAGAAAACTATTGAACTAATCCTTTTCCAACTATGTAGTATTCACTCTATCACCTACAAGTAATCAGTAATGAGAAAAGAATAACAAGTACTCAAATCTACCCATACATAATGTGAATCCAAGAAACTACATCCCATTTCACTTGATTATATTTTTACTCTATTATGATCTTTTTAATAAATTATATAGGTTCATATTTATACATAAGAATACCTCTTAGATGTATTCAATAATTCCAACAGTTATAAACTAAAGTAATACACCTCATGTCTTTTCATCTTCAATGCATCTATCTCTTATAATTTACCTTATAAGACCTATATTTAAGCTCCCATGTTCTTGGAATCCACATAGCACATAAAAAAACTAATAAGAAGATAAAATATCAAAAAACTTCAAATTTCCATGTTCTCGACTAGCTCTGGAGTCCAATAGTCGAAGCTCCAGAGTCTAAAAGTCATCTCCTAAGAGATCATAAAGCTTAGAGTATGTAAAATTCAAACAATAATAACTTTTGCATCTCACCTTGAAATGACATGATGTTAATTTTGAGATTGTATGGTTTTTCAAGGGGAATTCAAATATGTAATAAAAAATTAATTTTTAAACCAAATGTATGATGTTTTATCCCATACGATATAAATTATAACTTTCTTAGGCTTAACATTTTATAGATTACTCATAATTTACAATTGATTTTAATACAAACTAATATTCATGATAAACATTTTCAAATTTCTCATCAAGAACACATAATACACATGCACTTGTGCACGCACGCACGCACACACACACACACACACACACACACACACACACACACACACACACACACACAAAATGGTTACATTAATATTATTAACTAAGGTAAATTTATTCAAGTATGGGAAATTAAAAAAATATGTTACATATGGATATAATAGATGACATTATCCTTGTTAGAATTTTATATCTGATATCGGTAGTTATGTTTTAATAGTACTACAATATCCTTGATTTCACTTGTATAGTGGCAACAAAATGACATGTAGGTATCCAAGAGAGTGGGCATTGGAAATTTAGAGGCTAAAATTTAGGGTGTTATGATTTTGATTGGTGTGGTATTATTAAAGCCTTTGAGACACTTATGAGGAATCATCTCTTATGGTCCAATAACCCAAACATATAAAATTCATAACCTAGTGTATGCTTAAGGATACTCGATTTAAAATAATTAACCCATCCATACTAATCATGTAGGATTAGTTATGGATGAATACACAATGTTATTGTTGTGTACTCAACTAAGCTATATGTGGATGTGTTTTTTGAGTAATGGGGTCATAAGATTTGTGTTGGTGTAATTAAGTTGGATAAAATTAAAAATCCGAGGTTTGTTTTATAGTAGCACTAGAGGGTGTTAAAAATCCAATCTAATGTGAAAATATGTCTTGGGTTTAAGTGGCAGTATTAAAAATATGAAAGTAGGGAACATATGATCATTATGAACATTATTTTAGATATATAAAGTACATGGTATTGTGATCATATCTTATGGGTAAAAGGAAAATATATAAACCATACATGTACTTAATATGTAAAATTACAAAGAAACCTTATTATTTATAGTTACATGCATATGAAGAGATTTTAAGTGTTGAATATTATAAATAAAATTATATTATTATAGATCTACCACCCCTTGACTAATCTATGGATTTTTTGTCTTTATGACTCCATGATTATTTTTCATGAGTATAAAACAATAATATTTTAATTAGGTTGTAGGATGTGCATGATCCTCAAATGTGTCTCCATCCTAGAGTCTTGCACTCATATGTCATCAAAAAATTAATGGAAATTTTTACTCCATCTATAAATGTGTTGAAAAAAAATTAAATTTTATTGTGTTTATGAATGGATGAATGGATTATATTGTGGTGGAGGCGTTATTATTTACTATGCATAGGACATGAAAATAAAATAGTCTATTTTTGTTATTATTATTACAGTGATAGGAATTTACCTACTTTATTGGTATTTGCCCTCTATGCCTGATCTACAATCCACCTTTATTATTGGAAAATGAATATGATTCAGTTTCCTTATTTATTATGCATGGAACATATTGGTGTGGCCAAGTTAAAAAACTAGAGTGTGGTTCACAATGACATGTTATTTTGGAGTGATGTAGGGGTAGATACATAATTGTGAGAGGTAAATAAATTTAATCAATGCAAGTTATTAATGTTTTCATTGGTAATAATTCTATTACATGAACACTATTATTTTTTTCACATAGGGAAACATTCCTTTTTCTATTTTATTGGGATAGAGAATCCATAATATTTTAATTAACTGACAACTATAGAATAGTGATTGAAAATTCAACCATAACTAGGTGAGTTATTTCAAATCAATCTCTTTATGTAAATATGGTTATAATATTGTAGTTGTCATGGTTTTGTTGATGGAGGAGGATAGAAATCTAACTTATATTGGAATTAGTGTATCTAAATTTTTTTTAGACATTGATATATTTAATAATTTAATAATTTATATGGTGTAAAATATCAATGGATATTTGTGTCTATCCTCTTAGTGGATCGCTTAATTTTTAGATTGTTAAGAGCCATAAACATTGAAAAACATTTAGGTAATAATTGTGTATGAAGTATAAAAAATTAGAGACTTTGATTACATTTCATTTTCATGGCCATTGGTAATATAGTTTTTTTATTTGTTTTTAAAATAATAAATGCTTTCATATTAGAGTGGAGATTGAAAATGTGTGTTTTTTTTTAAAAACACACCCCCTTTTATTTATCAAGAAATGGAGACCCAAACTTATTTGAAATGCATATGAAAACTTTCTTGAAATCAGTTAGAGTATTATTATGTTTATTTCCTTTCTCTAAGGTTAAATTTTCAAATTATATTAAAATACTTTAGTGAGTGAAATTTTTATAAACTTATTATATTTTGTACACTCATTGATTTTTTCACCTTTTTAATATTTTCACCTCAAATTTCATTAACATTATAATTATGGTAACCATGTATTATTCCATTGATTTAAGACTATTTATAAACTTCAAACAATGTTTATGTAGTTATGTTTTCATGAATTTGTTTAATCTTTGATTATATATGCCCAAAAAAATGATCTATATTCTCATAGTGAAGTTCCACAAAATTATGAAACCTCATATACGTCGATTCATCAAAGACACACTTTAGGGATTTAGGACCCACAAGCTAATCATAAAATGGCACAATTTTGTGTGATAATTTCATTTTATTTTTTTATTCTATTTTCACAAATTTTCCTTCAGTGACTTATATTTTTTATTTATATTTAAAATATTATACTCACATGGTCATAATATTGGTAGTAAACGTAGGATTGTAAAATCATAAAGTATATATGAATGAAAAGTGTGTGATGTATAAAATTTTGTATCATGTATATAATATGTTATGTATTTATCCTACGTATTTATATAAAAAAATTCTATAATATAAAAAGATTGGTTTGAATAAAAAATGAAAGATTAGATGTGAAGTGAAAGAGCATTGTAAGTTATATAAATATGGATCATATGTAAAGGAAAATGATTTATGAATGATTTGAGATTAATATAGAGATCAAATCATGGTTATTACAATGTATTTTATATTTATTCCATGTGCATTTATATTATTTTAAGTTAGAATCTATTTGTTTTTAAAATAATATTGAATATTATATATACTTAATTATGGGTTTTTATGGATACTCATTAAAACTAAATATAATGAGTACTCTAATTTTTATTTAATTTTGTCTAAGTTTTGAACTATATTCTAATTTAAGGAGTACAGAATATTAGCCTGTTCTATTGGTTTTCTAGGTACCTTTGTTAACAATGTATCAGTGAGCATGTAACTTTGAAACATGCTAAGATGTTTAATTCTACAAGGATATTTCTATTGATAGTTCAATTAGATAATTTATAATTTCAAATAAAATGAGGAAAAGATAATATTAAGGTCTATATGAGAGGTTATAAATAAATATATACATAGTGAAATACACAAAATAAATTGATTCAAATCATATGAATTACTAGTTGCATGGTTTTCTATAATTGAATACTACTAATTTTGTTTGAGACATAAATAAGACATTTTTCTAAACTAATGAAAATATATAAAATCCATGAAACCTAGATACTAATTGGATGTGTGTAATAGACGATAGGATAAAGACTATTATTGATGGATACATCATTGAGATTTCCACACAATAATAAATTAAATTTGAAGATATGCATGATTTATTAATAAAAGGTATTAGATTAAAATTTATACAATGATTTCCTAATCTACATAAAATATTGGTTATAAAAAAGGCCATGGTGCCTATCCTAGCTAACATGGAGTAGTCACCTTGGGTGTTATGTAAATACATGTAAAAAAGATGTGAATGATGAATCAATTAGAGGAGAAACTTGAAATTGAACCTTTAATATGGAGGATGTAGAGATAAATGATGATAAGATAATTAAGTGGATTGAGAGGGAACTATAACAAAAAGTGAGATGTGATGAATAGAATAAGTTGAATGTAGTTATAAGTATGAGTAGAGTACAAATTTTATAATATGAAGGAATGTTATATCAAATAAGTGATATATATTATGGATATTTTTGAGATGATTAAATGAAGAAATTAAAAAATATAAGGGACTAAAGTGAGTGCATATATGGATATCAATTATAAAATGGATTCAGATGATATGGAATAAAGTGAGGAGAAAGAGAGTGGAAATATAATGGAGGATCATGTAGAGTAGTTAGAACATAGTTTTAGGTCATAGTTACAAGAGAGAATATTGTTTATAGAAGAGAATGAATAATAGTTTTAATAAAATATTCTAAGTCATAAGATTAAATCAGGTGCAAGATCAATCGAATAAAAATTTGTAGACAAGGATCATTCATTTCAAGGGTAAACATTTGTTATGCTTATTATATCAATAGAGGGATGAATAAAAATTGTATAATTTGGTAAATATTGTGAGTATTTTGTTTGTTTAATATCTAAATTTTGAGGAATTAGTGTTCAAAGACACTAAGAAACTGTTGGATAGGAATAAACTGAAGGAGGCTAGTTGTCATGTCAAAACAAGTTTTAGGATGTCAGTAAAGTATAACCCATAATAATAGTGGTTATATGTGCAACTTATATAAGAATGGATCTCATTATGATATTTTTTACCTTGGAAACATGTGATGGTATTATAACCATCAACAATACCTATTAACTTGTGAGATAAAATGTTAGGTTAAAGATATAACTAAGTAGGATGCAAAGGCTTAATATTTAAAGATCGAGAATTCATGTATAAAATGTATGATATCATATTAAAAATTTAGGAAGTAAATATATAATATAATATTATAATTTAAAATTCATAATGTGTGAGTTAGATAATCTAAGACTTGAAAGAGATTTACCAAAAATTAGGTGAATTTGTATGGGATCATGATTACAGGTTCTCTAATCTAATGAATGAAGTATAATTTATATTACAAGTTATATATAAGGTAGCATTATTTTTATAATTACTTAAACCTAATATTATTTTTAATTTTGTTTACAATAAATTCACAAGCAAGATATATACTTGAGTAATTACAATCTGAGTGAAGCAGATAGAAGACTATGGGGTAGTCTACAACCTAGCATAAGAATGGTTGAAAGAATAGATGTTTTTAATGGAATAAGGAATAATTACATGAAATTAATAGTAAAAAACTATGCCTTTGGTGTATGGAGTGTGGAAAAGAGTGGCACCATAGGAATGACTAGCTAAAAGTCTAAGTAGGACAAGATCTATCATGTAGTAGGGCATGAAAATATGAAATGTCATCTCCTAAAATAATACATGTCAAAAAACCTCATAATTTATAATTTAATGTATGAAAGTCACATAATAATGATGATGAAAATTTATTATATCTCCAAAAATTAAATAAAAACATCACTAATGATGTCTTTGCATTAGTCACATAACATATTCCATCTGGGAAACTTTGAGTTCCAAGCCCAAATGTAGGGATGACCATTGTGACATAAGTTGATATTATATGGGTGCCACCCTCCCATAAATATCAGCCTCATGTCCTATTAGGTTGGATATTATAATCTCTATAGTAACATACATGATGAAATCTTCCATGTCATCACTGTCAACAACCATAAAATATTATGTCACCCAAAATAAATAATTAAGATGTCCCTCATATGATACCCAAGGACCTTATGGGGGATATTATGGCCACAAATAATAGGGGTAGAATTTCCCAAAACTATAATGAGGATATCATGGTTATAAACATCAAGTTTTTGGTTTTCATTAGAGATAAAGGTGATATAAATGTGGGTGCCAAGGTGGATACAAGGGAGGTAACAATAAATAAATAAATAAGGTCATGAAATTATTATATTCTATAAATGTGGAGTATAAAACAAATTCAAATGAAATATTCTAACCAATCTATATACATATGTCTATTATACATATTGTAGATTTTCAAGGAAGTATCACACAGAATATTTCTCTTTGTTAGAAAAAAGAAACTAAAAACTAGTGTGAAATGTGAATATGGTGAATTTAACCCCAAAATGTCATGTGTTCTCTTAAGTATTCACCCAAAAAAAGTATGTAGAGGAATGATTTCCAACTTTATAAATGTTATAAGATAAAAAAATGTTACAGTAGGTAAAATACCCAAATCTTACAATGAAAAAGGGTATGATATATTATATAGCATAGGTATTATAAAACATTCAACATTGAATGATGTTTGATGGTGTTGTTTCAGTCATTGATGCATATATGTAGTAGGATGGAGTAGTTACTAATTTTAAAAATTTACTTAAATTGGTAAATATTCTATGTAATGAAGATATATGCAAAAACATCACAAACCTTATGCATAATATGTTAGACTATGTACAAAGTGGTCAACAACCCACTAATAAATTGGTATGGTATGTAAGGACCAAGAATACATGGGATGTTAATTATGGTATGGATATTAAATTAGTAGGGTATAAAGTTCCAAATGTTGTATTCAACTTTGGATGTATAATAAATATAATCTCTCAATCAACATGCTAAGTTATTAGATGATTTATTTTGGTTTATAGACCTGTTATATTTAATATTACAAACTATAAAAGAGTATAACCTATTGGGTGACTAGAAGATGTATAAATTATATTTAGTGTCTAAGTCTTTGGGGAGAATTCAAAGTCATATATATGAAAAATGATGTAACATAGTATCAAGTGTTAATTGGTAAAAAAGTGGGAATATAATGGCTAGATGACCATCAACAAAATGTGTAATAAGTTGGAGGTGCACCAAAGGGATAATAGTACCATCATACCCATGAATAAAGCTAAGATAAATACTTATATCATAATGCACTAGGAAATGTAGAGTTCAATATTTTCCATGTAGAGACATAACCACTTATTTGGTTATAATAAATAAGGAAACCTTCATCTAGACCTGTGATCATAAATTAACACATTCTACATTTATATAAATGAGAATGCAAGTATCCCTCCATGTGATCACAAAATAAGCTTGAAGTAGATTTAGTATATCAAGTGGGTGTGATAGGCATAGATTACACTAAACCAACTCAAGAAGGTGTTCAACCTTTGGAAGTTGTATCTTTGATAAGTGATGACTCATACACTCATATGTTGAATTATCTTAGACCATAAGGTGATACTAATGCAAAGGGTTTTTGATATAGAAGTATAATTACCTCAATAATTTTCAACCATGGACTTGGACTAATTTATTTATTGATTAGAACAACACATTCCAAATGTAGATTAGCGAATTAGTGAACTAAATTATGTATTAAATGGAATTGTTACAACATGGTGGGTAATACACAAGTCAAATCAATTGCACTTGTAATATGATTAAAATTTATTATGTACTTATTTTTAAATAGTGCTTGCAATTATGAGTCAGTGGACATTAATTCTAAAAAGATAGTGCCATGAAATGAATATTCATTAATTTTTATATGTATGATTTTTTAACCATAGAATATAGATTATAGAATCTAGGGTTAAAGGAGTAGAGATAACCTAAGGCAAAAGGTTGGCAGACTATCTCTATAATAAGCCAATTATTTTTCTAACTCATATAAACATGTACTAGATATATTGCCCAGAGATATGATAAAGATATAAATTAAAACTATGCAAGATATTATAATGATAATGAAAAAAGATAGTTCTAATTATAGTTTAAAAAATTATATATAAAAGGAAGGAATAAGATTGGAAATGGGCTCTAGATCAATCATAATATTATGCATTAAGCATTTTTATGGCTTTAGACACATGTATCAACCTAGGATGGTTACATTATTGACTCTATCTAACCTAGATGTAGGCATCCTATACTAAATACCTATTAGATATAGATGAAATGAACTAGAGTATTCTAGGTTTTTTGTCTCCTTTACTCTAGTGTGATAATATATGGACCACGTGTTTTATCTCCTTATCAAATATAAAAACCCTAGTTCTTCATCTTAATTGTGACTATCAAAAAATGGGATAGCGGTCACATGGTATCGATATATCCCAAAGACACATCTATAAATAAGTGTTTCCTACATTTACAATACTATGAAAAGGGCCTTAGACTTATGTCATTCTCTTGTATGTGTTGTCTTTTGTATGTATAAGGTTAAATGTGTGATAAGTAATTACATAGAATGACCTAACTTGTAACATAGAAACCATGGGTCATGGGATTATCCTTTACTACTTTATACATGTATATGTGGTGTCCCTATGACTAATTTGGAAATAATAAAAAATAGGGAAGCTTTGCTCACTTGATTTCTTGACTGAATACCTTTTGTAAGTTGGTTTGTGAGAGGTAATAAGTTGTTAGACAAAGAATGAATGAGGGTTCATCATGTATATATATATATATATATATATATAAATACTATTGGATAATATCTCACATAAAATCACTTAGGCCAACCATAAAAATAGTTTCTTTTCTAAATTAGATGAATATATGTAACTAGACACTTGCATCAAGATAGGACACTTTTATCAACATAAGCATTTGACTGGGATGCAATTATTCGAGCAACTAGAAAATAGTCATAGGTCCAAAACATACAAAAAGAAAAGATAATAAAGTTTATAGAATAATGGGTATGATATAATGTTTGATTATCATAATAACATTGGTTAGATTAAGAGATAAGTAAAAGATATAAAGAGATAAAGTACACAAGACTTTTAGTAGAAGGAAGGTCTAAAAGTTGAAGGTGCATCCATGATATGTGTTTGATAAGTGTACAACATTGAGGTGCTATATAATTAAAAAAATAGTGTCTACATGTCCCCCCTTTTAATATGTTGATAAAATTGATAGTTTAAGGGAAATGAAATGCATACCTAGTGGTGTATTACACACCTTGTCTTAACATGAGTCCAACATGAATTTTTTTACTGATGATTTCCCTACAACCAACATGATGTTATAGTATATAATATTTGCATATAATATAAAATTAAAATAATTTGAAATGATTAAAAGGAAAGAGATGAAGTTTTAGGAGTACCCATGTGTATATATGCAACTTCCTTGCCTTTTTGTAAATTTAATTTGAAAATATGTATCATTAAGAATCATTGAAACTGAGATTAGGATAGATATAAATATAGAAAGCTCATAAGTATAGAAATATTTAAGGACAAAACATGACCCCAACACTGGAGATAAAGGTAAGTTTCCACCTAAAAATAATATTAGCTCGACCATAAAACCCAATCATACTTATAACTTGGTGAGTGTGAGTGAATCGAATCAACTTACACTATAAATATGGTGATCTTGGATGATGTAATCAATCCTAGTCTATAAACATGGAAATAATAAGTGATTTAATCACTTGAACCATACCAAAAATCAACCAACTAATATAGTATATTAGATCAATACAATTTGTAAAATTATAACCTAGTGGGTGATAATAGTGGATAAAATTATTTTGAAATATTAAATTGAATTTGATTTTTCAATTTAGGTTCCATTTGCATAGCATATGCACCTTATGTATGTATCATGCTAAAACCTAGGTATAATAATGGTAAAAATATATATAATTATAACAAAATTCCAAACCTAGGTATATATATTTACAAAGCGTGTAAGTGTGGAGTACATGTTTCCATAACATGCTAATGTGGTAGGGAATTACTATTCATGTTGCACTATTCACATGTACTATTCATTATAATGTGGTATATGATCATGCAAGATGGTCATAGGGATTATTGATGATGTGGAGGCATTATTCACCTTGGTGAGGTGTCAAGGACACTATGCTTGATATTACTATTTGGAACTATTCGTGATTTTTACTATTCCTGATGGGCATTATTCATGATTGGCATCAAATCACTATGCTAGAATTACTTGGTGGAATGGGGCATATTTTCCATGGGAAAGTGGTCAAAAATGATGTCAATTATATTTTATATATTTGTGATGATGAGGGGACAAATTTCACTATTCTAAATTAGAATCTCCTTTCTCTTTTTGACTAGCTATGTGACAAACATGTGAGTTTGGTGCATTTTCCTTGGTCCTTGGTCATTACTCCTCCAATTTGGAGTTATGGTTTGGATTTATTAGTCTTCACACCATCCTTTATTCATGATTCAACCCAATTGGATAATTTGGAGTAGCATTCTTGAAACTTTCTCTTTTTCGTCATGTGAACCCATGTGGATTATGGGACATAGTGTTTTGTTGTCTCCCTTCCTTTCTCCTTAATTTTATATATCATTTTAATATCCTTTGGTTTATGGAGCCAAGTTTTGGATAGGATTAGAGTAAAATAATTTGTTCCTTCTTGTCTTAGAAATGCCAAGTGTTAGTCTATAATGAAGGATAGATTGTTGAAGCTAATCCTTGTATAATATAATTTTTGATGAGTAATGAGGATTGTAAGAGAGTTTTATGATAAGATTAATGTTCATATTTATTTAATGTATTAATGAATTTTTGTATGTTAAGGAGTTGTGTTATAATTCCACATCATCTGGTATCAGATCCACATCAAGTGGTATCAAAACAAGTTCTAATTCATTGGGGAAAGAGTGTGTGAGATTTTAATGCAGGCATGAGAGAAAAATTGAAATAGTTGAGAGGTTGAATTTTTTTATGTGATTTTTAGGAATGAAGATGGAGAATAAGGATGGAAGATTTTAAATTCATTGTGGATCATAAGATCTCATGACATGTATATTTGAGCTAGAGATGCATTTTGAAGAAATGCATATTAAATACCCCATGAAAGTGAAGATTGCAAGCAAGAGGATGTGTGGAGTTATAGATATGAGTTGGAGAGATTATCAAGTGTGGATAAAAATAAGAGGAAAAAATAAAGTATTTGAGTGGGCACATAAGGTTTCTAATTTGATGGGTGAATTTTTGCACCAAAAAGTGCAAAGAGAGTGGATGGGGAAGCTTCAAGAATTAAGAGAAGACAAGAATCTTGAAAAGGAGGGAAAGCTAATTTATGTTGTAGATGATGAAGGTGACCTGTTGTTTGAAGA
>JARHVA010003621.1:335000-372500 GCA_037957365.1 Torreya grandis | reverse complement strand
CCTAAAAAATTGCATCGATAATTATATCTAACCTAAATACAAGTTTATTATATGGAATACCTATTGGACCTTGCTATGAACACCAGAGTATTTTGGGTTCTGTGTCACCTTCAATCTAGTGTGTTTAAATATGTATCATGTGTTATCACTCCTTATCAAAAAATAAAACTCTTGTTATTAATCTTCATATTATTTGTGAGGAAAGTGAGTTATTGATCACATGATGTCAAGCTTTCCCAAATACATCTCTATCAATGATCACTATGTAAATAGATAATAATCTGAAGAGGGCATAAGACTTATGTAGTTATCCATTATATGTTTTCTTGTACGTGTATAAGCATAAAATATATAATAATAAAGTATATAGAATAATCTATATTGTAACTTCAAAAATGTAGCTCATGGGATCATCCTTCAGTACTTCTAACCTATAGTTGTATTTTCCATATGACTAATATAGAAATAGGATAAAATAGAGAAGCTTTGTTCACTTTTTTTCTTGATGAATTCCTTTTGTAATTTTCCTTTTGAGAGGTAATAAATTGTTATGTGAAGAATGAGTGAGGGTTGATTTTTTTTTTTAAATTTTATTTTATTTTATTTTATTTTATTTTTTTTTTGTGTGTGTGTGTGTGTGTGTGTGTGTGTGTGTGTGTGTGTGTGTGTGTGTGTGTGTGTGTGTGTGTGTGTGTGTGTGTGTGTGTGTGTGTGTGTGTGTGTATCACTTTCAAGAATATATCACATTAAATCACATAGGATGACCAAAGGAATATGTTTCATTTATAAATTGGTTGACTTTAATGTACTGGAATCATGCATCATGATAGGACACTTGCATTAACATAGTTGTCTAAATGTGATGTAAGTGGTTGGACAACTAGAAAATAAACATAAGTCCAAAAATTATAGAAATAGAAGATAAATATATTTATAGCATTATGGGTATGATACAAAGTCTGAGTCATCATAATAACATCAATCAAACTGTAATATCCCAAATGAGGATATTTGATAGAAACACACAAATGCCTAAAATACACTCTCACGTTTATAGACTTGGACTCTAATCTGAAATTTGATTGCCAAACACATACAAGTCATGAATTACATATAATGTGAAAAAACACATTTAGTATATTAAATATTCACTTTAAAAAACACTTATCCACAGCTAAAGAACACATACAAATTTAATACCAAAACTCAACTACGTTCTTAATTTAAATATCAGATTAAAAATATTACGGCTTATGACAATGACCATAAACAACACTCTTACATAAATGGAAATGCTGATATATATAAAAAACATATATAGACTATGCAAGAATTATAATAACAACACACATACCAAATCTCATTGCACACCTATAAATCCACTGAAATATTGCACACCACACTTACAATATTTTAGTATCACACAAAACTTCCACACTATAATTAAAAATCCACACACACTACAAACTAGAAATACCTAAAAATATACGTCTCTTTGCACACTATAACCCTACAACTTTGAATCTTCTTGAATCCCAAATTTAACTCCTCATTGGAATCACCTCTTATAAATGAGAAGTTTTCCATCCTCAAATTCACAATGGAAACTAGGAAGGGTTTCATCCTCGTAATCTCACAATAGCCAATATATTTTATCCTTGGTTAGGAAAGATTGAAGATAGGTTCAAACCTCACAATTAGGGGAAAATAGATAACAATCATTCATGCCAAAATAAGGGGAAGAGCTCATAATTATACATTTTTACAAATAAGGAATAATGGAAGAGGAAATGTGAGAGAATAGAAAGTGTCGTGCAATTTTCCTCAAGGGGGGACAAATTGCAATCTTTGACAAACTTGTCCATGTTGAAGAGTCAAAAGTAAATCCTTACTTTTGACAATAACATCTCTTTACTCATGCCTTCATAATTATGTCTCTCTCACCCACACAAAGGAGAATAAAATTATGGGAACATAACCATGTGCTCATATGATTCAAAGACTTTCCCATAAACCTCTTTTGACTTCTCCACACCCTTAAATTATGGAGACAATAAACAAATGCACCACACTCATTCCATTTGCCTTTTCTACCAAAAGTAAACCCCATGTGGTCAACAAAGTCATTATTCTTGTCTCCCACTTAGAATGGTATACCCAACACTAAGCACATGCTCCTTGACCCCATGTGAGGACCCTTATGGGCCATGCCACCTCATACCCAAGCCACCTCATTGTTGCATCATCACTTGCCATGTCACCATGAATAGTGACATTGAATAGTAATTCATGAATAGTACTTGTGAATATTAACCTTGGAATAGTGCTTATAAATAGTGTTGGAGGGATATTAGAACTATCCAATTTTCCCACAACATAAAATTAATTGTAAAGAGAACATGATAAATCCTTCCTTCCCAAAATTACTTGCCATCAAATAATTATAAAACTAAAGTTTTTGATTGGCCCCAGATAGAACCTAATGAAGTTCCAAGATTCATGATCAATCTCAATAATACCTCACCATGTTGTCATTTCACCACTCTAATTAACACTGGAACAACATTGTGCCATGTCTACAATCTCCCTTCCTATAACCCAACTATAAATATGTCTTCAAAAACCAAACTAGAATTCCTATAAGGAATAATTTATATAACATAGAATATCTCATGCCAAAGAATATCAATGCAATAAACTTATATAATTCCATTGTTTATCATGATCTTGGGAAACAAAAAAAGAATATATTAATTAATAAAACATGATTCTCAGTGTAGCTCATCATGGCTTCCCAATAATGATGTGTATTAATCCATGTAAAATAGATGGTACAAATGATGACAACAATCTAAAAAATAAAATTTAAATCCATATCTCTACATCTAAAATAATGACCAATGACCTTCCATAAAATAGCCACTAGATATCCATTGTGCCTATGTTGTACTTTCATTATTTTCATCTCTATTTCTAGGAAATTTTGCAAGTACTTCCCCATATCAAATGAATAATATGGCTAACCTCTTTCCATATAAAAACCAATATTAAAAAAAAGGAGAATCATACCTTCCAAGTGGAAATATTCATGGGGTGACCAGCCTTGCCATAATGTCTCCATAATTGTATCTTTATCCCCTTCATGCTTCCCTTTACAAGCATGCTTCTCATGTATCTCATCATAGTTATCTATGTACCATTGCCTTAATACAAAAATTGAAAAATCGAAGGTAGATACCATGAATAACAAGAGCTTAGTCTCCATCCTTGGATGAAGCTATCCAAAAAATGGGAATGAGACATCTACTTTGATCCATACTAAGCATCCCAGATACCATATGTACCAACAAAGTCAAACTTGAATTGGGAAATCCACATGCTCAAATCTACAACTTGTGTTTTTTCCTTTCATACACATATTAGTATGCCTCCTAAGAACATGCTTATTTGATGGATTAAAAACAATGGGAGGAAAGAATGTTTTTTCTCTAGCAAGCATACCATGGATTTTGACTAGAGGGTAGTCATATACAATTTCCAACACATAAGGAATCATTCCTTGGACCTCAAATCTGAATTTAGCAAACAAATTTGAAATCAATTCTAAATTTTTCCTTACTTTATGAAAATGATACTATAGATGTATGAAAATTATAATTGTTATCCTTTGTACATCTCATAATATTCCTAAGATCCCACACTCTTTCTCCACAACACTTATCAACATGAACCTAGTGGTCCTCATGCTCCATGTCTCAAAACATGACTAAAGGATAGTCAGCTCCAATCATCAAACATTATACATGTTGTCGAAGATGACAAAAATAAAATGATGACATATGTGGAAGCTATAAATCTAAACTATTTACATACTTTTGTCTACCATCATAATGCCCATTTTCATCTACTGAAAATTCATATGTTGAGATGTCTTCCATATCTTCAACCTTATGAAAACCATTGATTTCCAATAAGAAGTGTCTTGGTGTATGCCAACCTTCCAATATCCAGTTGTGCATATCTATATTCCTCCACACACAAACTAGTTATGATTCCTTCTTTATGTCCATGAAAAAGAAATTAAAATTATAATTGATAACTTTTATAAAACTCTAAAAATTACATGGATCCCATATTCTTATGTGTTGACCATTTTAAACTAGAAGTAAAGGATCATCATGTCCTTTCTTGAAAATTGTATCTTTCATCCTCTTTCCACCCCTAGATTATTTATTCTGATAATAAATCTGACATGGCATGGTAGGAAACAACGAATCTCAAATACTAATTTCTTTCGCATACCTTTCAATGGTGTTCTCTTACACATAACCTTCAATTTTTGGATGCTCAATATTTTTCAACTCCATCATACTAATATATTTAGTGATTAAAGATTTTGAATCATTTCCATACCTTTCATTAGGACCATATTACATTGTTTTTTTCTTTTTCACTCATATATGCACATGTAAATTCAACTTCATCATCATCTTCTACTAAGACATTCTCTTGATATGTATTATAAAATTACACATTATTTATACCTTTCATTGAGGCTCAGGTCCCATCCTCATATCTAAACTTGTTGGAGTGGTCATTTCTTTTATTCTGGGAAAAAATTAGGACAATATGCAGTTTTTTTTGGGACAACTTTTATTCAACATACTTATGCAAATGATCATTCAATTACACATCTTCTTTGGAATAATCTTGATCCCAAGATATTTCATCCTCTCTTATCTCCCTTTCATCTTGAATAATCTTACCTAAGGATGGACCTACACATTGTACAAACACATTATGGGAAATAAAATCTCCCTCAAGAAACTCCTCATTTACTCCATCAAGCCTCATGGACATGTTATCCAACTCCTCACTTGTAGATGCATCACATATTTCATCTTATTTTTCCTTCTCTTTATGGCAAGGGATTTTTTGATCATGATACTTTTCAAATGTATATAAATCTAATTCTATGTCAGAAATAACCCCAACATACTGCATTTGCCCATCACCAAGGCATATGTGTTCTAGAGTCCATGGATATTTGAAAGAGAAACATAGTTTATTCATCCTTAGCCCATTTATGGTTTCATCCACATTATTATTCACATCTATATATGCATATTTTTATGTTGGGGCAAACATAGACTTCTTCTAAAATTTACCATTAGACTCATTCCAATGCAAAGGATTTGAAGGTATAGGAGTCTCCCTTTTCTACAACCAATATGTGTATTTATCATATCCATTAAAAATAGGAAAAGTTGTCTTACCCAAAGTATGGTCCAGATCATTTATATTTTGCTAAATTATGGCCTTTTGCCTTATTGCTTCTTTGCTTATCTTTAAAGTAATTTACTTTGATATTGGCATGATTTCATGAACCACAATCAGAAGTATATTATACTCCTCATAAAAATTAGAGACTTCTTCTAGAAGAACTTCTTCTCTTTGAATTAATTTTGGCTTTATGGGCCTATTGATGAGTCCCATTTCTTGATTTTAAGATTCCACCTTTTCAACCTTGCCCATATTATTTGCTCTAGAGGTTCTAGGTCCTGCATTGTTACTATTATTTAGTGGATGGTTATGCATCCAATGAATTATATGGACCAATATATCAATAAGACGGTTTTGAACTTGAACCACTTCATCAATATTCCTAGATGTCTCATCTCCTATACTATCTTTTTTATCACACATTATTTCTATTAGCTGCAATCACTCAGAAACATGAAACATACAAGACCTATAGGATGGAAAGATCACTAGATCTGATACCAATATAATATCCCAAATAGGGATATTTGATAAAAACACACAAATTCCTAAAATATTCTCTCACACTTATAGACTTGGAATCTAATCTAAAATTTGCTCTCTAAACACATACAATTAATTAACTACATATAATATGAAACAACACATCTAATACATTGAATATTCACTTTCACAAACACTTAGCCATAGTTGAAGAATACATAAAAATTTAATACCAACATTCAACTAATTTCTTAATTCAAATATCAGATTACAAAAATTATGGCTTGTGACAATGACCATAAACAACACTCTTACATAAATGGAAATGTTGATATACATCAAATACTTATATAAACTATGCTAAAATTCTAATAACAACACACACCAAATATCATTGCACACCTAAAAATCTAATGAAAGCCTACACACCACACTTACAATATTTTAGTATCACAAAATACTTCCACACTATATTCGAAACTCCACACACACTACAAACTAGAAAGACTTGTAAATCTGCATCTCTCTACCCACTCAAACTATGCAAATTTGAATCTTCTTGAAGCTCGAATGTAACTCCTAAATAGAATCACCTGTTATGAATGAGAGGTTTTTTGTCCTCAAATTCACAATGGAAACTAGGAAGGGTTTTATCCTCCTAATCTCACAATAGCCAAGGGACTTTGTTCATGGTTAGGAAAGATTGAACATAGGTTCAAACCTCATAATTGGGGGAAAATAGATAATAATCAAGCATGCCAAAACAAGGGTAAGAGCTCATAATTATAATTTTTTTCAAAGAACGAATAATGGAATAGGAAATGTTAGGGAAGAAAAAGTATGGCATAATTTTCCTCATGCAGGGGGGGAGGGAAATTGTAATCTTTGCCTTCATAAGTATGTCTCTATCATCCATGTGAAGGAAAATCAAATGATGGGAACATAACCATGTGCTCACATCCTTCAAAGACTTTCCAAACAACCTATTTTAATGTCTCTACACCTTCAAATATTAGAGACAAAAAAAATGCACCATCATCCTTCCATTTACCTTTTGCACGAAATGTAAACCCCATGTGGTCAATAAAGTTATTATTATTATCTCCCATTTGGAATGGTATGCCCCACTCTAGGCACATGTTCTTTAAGCCCATGTGAGGACCCTTGTGGGCCATGCCACCTCATCCCTAATCCATCTCACTTTTGCATCATCACTTTCCATCTCAACATGAATAGTTATTCATGATTAGTGGCTATGAATAGTACTTGCAAATAGTAACATGAGAATATTATTTCTACATAGTGTTGGAGGGATATTGAAATTAGCCAATTTTCCCATAAAATAAAACTAATTACAAATGGGACATGATATTAACAACACTATATACACATAATATTGTCATACTTTTATCACTTACTAATACTTTATATCTTGCACGAACCCATTAAGTCTCAATTTCTCTAAGTGGATGCCTAAGGGGTACACTAAGAAAGGGGTGGGTAAACCATTGGTGATTCACAAGATCATTGTCCATTTTTCCACTTGTTATCTACACACATGTCTCCTAAAAACCATTAACCTAAGCTTGTTCTTCTTTATTATACCCTCACTAGTCATTTCCCACATTTTATCCTCTTTTTCCTCACCTTAAATCCCTTTTTGATAGTTGGTTATACTAGGTCAACTAGGTCTACCCTGTATAATTTTGTGCAATTTTAACCTTGGAACTAGTTTGGTTCTTGGCTGACCTAGCTCATAGCCTAGTGAATTATTGTCTAAAACTATGGTAGGTTGATTGGGTCGACCATGTCAATTGAGATTTTTGGAAGGGTTTAGGGTCAGATCCACCTATATATACAAGTTCATTTCACCATTATTTATAAAATAGAAGAAGCAAGAGTTATTGTGCATCTGATTATCCATGATTCTACTTAAGGAACAAGCTTATGGTTTCATACTTTCTTTGGAGATATGGGTCTTATCTTATGGAAAAGTCTTTTATATGTATTGATAGGTTGTGTATCCAAGAGATGATTTATCTTTGTCATCCTTACATACCACAACAACCTCTTAAAAAGAACCTTGATCAAAGGAGAGATCAAGGCTTATCAAGTTCATCTTCAAAGGTATGTATTCTTAACTTTGTTCTTCCTTTGTAAGAGTAGATAGATATGCATTTGTACTTCTCTTCCATGCATTAGGATTTTGAATACATTGACATTAGTATATGTCTTCTATGCATGTTTAGTTTTATAGTTTCTAACCCCGACTTTATGCCACAAGCTTAGGTGAACACTAGATTAGGTTTTAATTTACTTGATATTAGTTTAGTGAATATAAAAGATAGGACTCTCTTAGGTTTATTACATGATTATGCTTTATAAGAGGCTTTAGAACCCTCCCTAGCATAGTGTATTATAGTAAAAGATCCCCTAGTAGGACCAAGAGGATCCACATATTAGTCATTTTCCCACTTAACAAATGTGTCCCCAATTGTAAGTGTATGGTATGATCTATCTTATCCAAGCTAGGATTTATTTATAGACATGATGCATTTATAATTGCATATATTTTGGTGAACCTGATGTGAATCTAACCTTTATAATTTTTATTTCTCTTATTTCATCATTTTATTCTCTATATATTTGTAATATTGGGTCAATAGTGATAAAATAGTTTTAATTTATGTGTGAAATTTTAACACATAGTTGCATCAATATGACTCCATTCTATTTGTGTAAGTTTTCAAGACTTCAGTTTAGATTACTCGGTCGACCTAGTCAACCCTGTATATTTTTAGGCATTCAATTTAGTTTACAAGGTTGACCCTATTGATGTAGTAAATTTTTTAGGTTTTTAGCAAATAGGATTTACAAATCTAGGTCAACCTAGTTGACGCAATTAACAAAATTTGAAAGTATAAATCAAGGTGCTTCAATAATAGTCTTATTTTCCTCTACATCCTACAACCCACCATGGTTCGTCTTGACCAAATTTAAATTTTATTCAAATTGGATCAACCCCTACATATTGAAAATTTTCACAAGTTCTCATATGTCTAATAGGGTCTCCTTTGTGTCTAAATACCTTCCCCTACTCTAGCCTTGGTCTAAGCCTAGCTTCCTTGTACTTGTCTAGTCAACTAAAGTCAACTCTAACCAACTATGGTCAAACATGGTAAAAGGATAAAATTACTTTGAAAATGTCCTAATGTGATCATTTAAATGTTTTAAGGTGTTCATAAGTCATAACTTTGTCCTTTATCATGTTTCATATGCAAAAAATGCCATTTGGTCACCTTTTTAGTTCATTAAATGACTTGTATGGATTTTCTAAAGAAGCATATTTGTAACCAAGTAAGTTTATAATGTGGAAGAGGTTATAAAATTATAGTAATCACTCAGAGGTATTCAATGATTAATTTCATGCATGAAGATAGGGATATCTCCTTGAAAATAGGCCATTAATGGCAATTATACGCACTTAGTGAGCTCACATTCAGCTAAAAATATGGGAATGTGTCTTTCCAGCTCCCTAAGGTCTCTTACATTCTTGGTGTGCATATATTTCATCAAATATATCATTTTTTTATTTTTCGCTTTATTTCCTACCTTTGCAAGCCAAAAAGAGTCAATTTCAAATGCTTAGTATCGTCCGTATAGGTAGAGTTGGGAGGAGTTCTCTTGGGGGTTGAAAGAGGTATAACTCAAATTAATTTCCATGAAAACAAGTTTTAGTTTCATGGTTCCTCCTTTATGAACCATTTCTAAGAAGCCAAACAACTTTTTATGCACTCACATCCATAAGGGGTCCCTATTTGAGCTTACTCTAAAATCATTTGCTTTATTTTGACAAGTTGGTTGATTTTAAGTGTTATCAAGGTGTTCTAAGACCTCCCCATAATTTTTTCCTTGTTCTCTTGAATTTTGGAGGTCTTAAAAGCTCAAGGTGTCTCTTCTAAGCCTATTTTAGCTAGGCAACCATGAAGGTACATTACAAGCATCAATAAAGGGGAATGTCACATTGAGTAGGAGTTTTAAAGAGTGGTCTTAAGATCCCAATTATGAAAATAAACCCTTGAAGTACTATTAAATAATATAGGTTTGCCCATGAGGCCCAAATTATACACATTCTCCACTTTCTCCTTCTTTATCTGCTCTTTTCATTTATAGGCAGGTATTTTCCTTGTGGAGGAAGGTGTTTTGAAGTTGATTTCAAAGTTTTATTGATGAATTTTATCCATTTGAGGGATAAAAATAAATTTTGAGTGTTAGGAGGCTTTTTTAAAACTTTTTCTTGGTCATTTACATCATTTTTGCTTACATACAATCAAATGCATATCTTCAGGGGTTATTTGCAGAGCTACAGAGTTTTGTACAAAAGTAAATTGATAGTGTTGAATCTCCATGATGACTATGCTAAAATTTGATAGCTTGGGGAGTAGCTTTAAGACCCTTGATAGCCAAGTATGGTATTGAGATACTTTGATAAACAGAGAGCCTAAATTTGGGAGCCTTTCCCTAAGTTGAGAAAACATAGAGCTTGTCCCTTTTGTGATTTTGATTTATAATTTCAAGAGGAGGTTTGAATAAATCTAGTTGTGAACCTTTGATAGTCCTACTATGGGGATATCCACTTGCAAGAGAAGGGGAATAGGAGATTAAAGGAACCTATTTTTTGATATTCTCAAGTCATGCCTTTACACACTAAAATTGTTCAGTGTCATCTAGAGATTTCTAAGCCTAAGATACTCTGAAAACCAAAAGCATAACTACACAGGTCTAAAACCTACATTAGATAGCTTTTGTGGGTGAATAACATACCATGATTCCAAGGAATACAAGGACAATGTGAAATGCAATTTTTATATTCCACACTAGCCTACATATAACATATATGTCTCCTTTTTCATATAACTGGCACCTACAGTTGTATGAAGATGAAAGGTCTCTTGGAACAATAGCTAAAAGGATAGTTTCAAAAGCATGTGTTGAGTAACAGGAATAAGGTGACACAGGGTATCCCATAATAATGGGAAAAGGTATAAGTAATGGTTTCAATCCTAATCCACCTACCATGTTCGTACACAGGCCTTATAATGTCTACCTATAGCCAAGTAGGAAAAAGTGAGTTTTGATGTCTTGATGGTGTGTAAAGGGTATTTAAGGTATGAATTAGGTCAAATTCAAATCTTGTGACCTTAGGAGACTTAATGAGGATTCATACACACCATAGACAAGTTTTATCTAAGCCACCCCCACCTAAAGGCATGTCTATAGGGTTTTCTCAATCAGTAAGGGTAAATTCATATTTGAAACTAAAAGTACATCAAAAGGCATAAGAAGGATGGGAAACTTGTATGATGCATTTATCACCATATAATATTTAAAATAAAGTCTTGAACACTATATTTATCCCATAAATCATTAAATGTACACCTACAAGTGTGACTGTTGAGGTTAATATAGTCACAGTCAAGGATTGGAATGTTTGTCTTGGAGTTGTAATAGTTTAATAAACATATGAAATTTAGAGATATTATTGAATATTATCACATATTCATGTTTCTTCCAAAAACCTAATGAATATATCATGATGCATCTTAATTAGACAAGGATCTTAAACCACACTTACACAATCGATGGTCTAATACCCTGCACATACTATCTTGAAAGGTCTACCTTAGAAATTAGGGAAAATCAAGGATCTAGAATCAACACCATGAGTTGAAAATTTTATGAAGCATCCATAAAATTTTAAGAAGCCCCTATAATGGTTGGTTTTATGAGAAAAATAGGGGAAGTGTCCCCTATTTTATCTCAGATAGGGGGCACTTCCCTAGGCTCAGAAACTGGTAGTTTTGAGGAAAAGAGATGAGATGGTGGACCAAAATAATAAAAGACCCTCCAAGATGGTAATTTAAGTTGGAACATGCCTATTATAACATGGGAATCCAAGATAGAATCTTTGAGGTAAAATATGGTACTCCATGTAGTAAGGTTTGCAAGAAGGGTAGTTAGAAAAGGTATAAGTCTAATCCCAAATAAGAGGTCATTTATAATTTCAACCTTTATAAAACATTATAATGCTTTGGGTAACATTAATGGGAGTTAAATTGATGTGTCTAAGCCATCTCAGAGGTATGAAATGTCAATAAGGAGGTTTGATCTATAAAGTTTACAACTATGCCTACTAGGCTTAATCTAGGCCTAGTACCTAGAGAGGATTCCTATCAATTTTAGGGTCAGATGACCACTAAAAATTGTATAAATATGTTTATAACATGTTACCAGAGGTGATTGAACCTTCACTTTGTAAAAAATTGCATCAAGAAGCCATTTTTTGGCTTAAAGATACTCAGACCCTATAGAATTCATGGAAGAGGCATGAATGGCTAATTTGGAATACTTGGAACTCCCATGATACTTTGCATGGAAACTCAGGGTGCTCAAGGATGTTATAGAGGGTCCTCAAGAAGCCATACATGGCATTTTTTTAGAATTCCAATGTCCGGTCTTTATGAAAAAATGATAAGACCTAAAACTTCTGTAAAACCCTCACAAACCCTCTCTCAAAACTGATGGAGAATATAAGGAAAATGAACTATCTAGATGGGGTGTAAAGGATATGGAAATTATTTCAAGCTAAAAAAGACTCTCCAGATCTCCTCCCCATGTAAATGAGTTGTACCCTATCTATATGCATGGTGTACAATAGGGATTTTCTTGATAGATTTATGTGTTTTGTAAGTATGTGAAAGTTTCAAAATATGTAATCACCTTTAGGAGAAATATTAGGACTTCTTATAGGTCCCCATACTCATATATTCATCTATCTAGTCTCCTAAGTGTGTTTTAATCTCTTTCATCTCAACCAGTCTAGTGGGTAGATAGTGAACACTTAATGAAAATGGTGAAAATTCTAATTGGGGAGCTTTTTAAGGATTGATTCATGAACCTGATGACTTGGAAACTCTTTAAAAGTGGCATTCCTCCTTTTTTATGGATAAAATTGTATAACTAGAATTATTTTGTGTGTAAAGTGTGAGAGGTGCATGCGAGATAACTTTTTGTAACTGTTAGAGATGATTACTCATGGACAAAAGAATTTGGATGATTAGGGACCATTACAATGCATGTAAGGGATTTTTAGTTACCCTTCCCCCTTAGATAAATCATCATACCTAATCTTATTCAGTGATGAGGTAGTTTTGTCAAGGTAAATCATGAGGGCAGTTTCATGTGTTAGCAAAAGAATATCTACGCCACATATGGAGAAGTTTGATGATTTGGGAGACATTTTTCCATATTTTCCTTATAGAACCTATCTCATTCTTGATTATATGACTAATATAACTCCTTTTCATTTCTTAAAAAGTGTCTTAGTTACTTTTGAGCTTCACCTTCTCTCTCTTCTTTCATAATTGCTATAAATACTAGCCTTTTTGGTTGTTGTACAGATCTCTCCACCTGAGTATGGTGAATCCTTGCTTAATTTTTGCCTTGAAGTAATAAATAATGTTGTTTTACCTAATTCATGACTTCATGAAGTGAATTTTATGGTTTTTGGTCTTGTACAAGTTTATTTTGCTTACCTTGACATGTTATCCATCCTAGTGCCTTATGTAGTTTGAAAACACTCTTTTTCAGGTTAGCAAGAAGTGTCTACTATGGATTTTAGGTATAGTGAGTATCTTATTCATTAGTTTTTATAGAATACATATTGTCTAAGTCCTCCTAGCCTAAGCTATCTTCAAAAACCCATGATTAAAACATTGATGTAGAAGAGGAGTGTTTAATTGGATGAAGTGTATGTGTGGGATTCTCTTTTGTTCCAAGTGTATTGTAAGTGATGTGAATAGACCATATATTTAGTGTATGACCTCCCCTAGATTAGATTTGTTTTCAGTTATCTCTCTCCCTTTTAACCCCCCAAAAGTTATTAGTAGGTTTGATCTATAGTGGTACATCAAGGGAACTAGCCCTAATCTAGAGATCCACCTCAAATTTGGGTAACCCATATCCCTGAGGTAGTTCCATTGTGCCACTTGAATATGGAGAGACTTTTCATCTCCTCAAGGGGTGAAATTTCAAGTGACAACATTTTTTGGTATGCTTGGTTGGACTAAAAATTCCATTCTTTGAGGAGTTTTGGTATTATCCTCAATATATCAACCTTTAAAGGCAATTCAACTAAGCACCAATGACAACTCCAAGCACAAATATATTGGTTAAGTAGTCCAGGTACTCTAATTGAAATTTTTTTCTTGTTCTATACACTTATCATGAATGATCCATGGATTATTTTGATGTTGACTTTGTCTTAACACAAGCTAGTAAGGCATCCATCTTTGCCCATTCCTTCTCAACATGAACGAGTCTTTGGCCAATCTTGTCATGATCCCTATCAATCCTATGCTTCGTATAATTATCCCTATCAATCTTATGCTTCACCTATTCCACCTAGTTCCTATCTAAATCAATCCATTATAAGTTTCAATAAGACTCTTATTGTCTATAAAGACTATACGTTAGATCTGGATACTAGAAATGGTTGTGGTTAAGTCATCCCTGGTGTTTGTATCAAGAGTGTGAAATATGATTTAGACCAGATCAAGAGAAATTGGATGCATATTGAGAGAGCTAAATGGTAAGGTCTTACTGATGATATGCTTCATGTTTGTGGTCTAATTTTCTACCCAAAAGAGAGGTTGAAAGCTCATGAACCAACTTAGTCTTGGAATCTCCAATACACCCCACAATAGCCTTCAAGTATGTCAACTACACCTATTCAAAATACCAATCCAATCATGTTTCAAAATGCCCCAATTAATTCATTAATTCCCCAAAGTTTTCCTTCTTGGAGGTTCATCCAAGATAGCAACTAAAGGAATAGGGATACCAATGTTGGAGAAGATTTTGAGAGAAGAAGGTTGATGTTGGAGGCTCATCTTGATAAGGAGATTGAGTTGGAAAACTAATAACTGAAATAATCCATCATGGTAGTATAAAATGAGTGTTATAAGTGTGACATTCCTTCATTTGAATCTCAACCCTGTGAAGAACCCTCTAAACCTAGATTCACAAGGTGGAAAGAAGTAGTGGTAGCTTGTGTAAAAAAGGATAAAGAATGTCTAAGTGGAGAAGTTGGAAGTGTTAATAAACTTGAACCTACTCAACTCCCTCCCACCCTTCCTCAAGAAGATTTTTGACCTTTATCTCAACTCCCTCCTACTTCCTTTCCTAATAAGATCCTATTTCCCCCCAAGAGAAGCTATTCTAAGATAACCTTGACAAAATAATTGAGGAATTGGAACTCAAAATGTAGAATCTCTCATCTATGTAAGGAAAAATTGAAGTAAATGAAGTCATTAAATCTAATATGGATCAGTTGATTGAGGATAAATTAGATTCTAATAGTGAAGAATACATTTCTCCTTGGAAGCCTTCTTGGGCTGAAATTCCTTGTTGTGAGATGCCTAGTATTGGCATTACTAAGAGGGAGAAGGAGATGGGAAATTCAGATTGGGTTGAGAATGAAGAGGAGATGAGTTATTATGAGAAAACATCAGATTATGATGATGGGGAAGAGGATGACCTTACTTATAATGAAGAAGAATATTTGGAAGAGGCTCTTTTTGATGCTAAAGAGTAAAAGGTTTCTCTTTTTTTTCACCTTCATGATGCTAACCAAAAAGATGATGGTGACTTGTGGAAGAGATTCAAAGACATTTGAAATGAATTTGAAATCCTCAAGGAGCCTACAATTCCTTTGGAGCTGACTATAAGACATGGTAAAAAAGATGATGTGTTTTAAGAAGAAGACATATGGCACACATATATGTAAATGTTCAAATAATATGAAGATAGTGAGAAGGCAAGACTCCTAAGAACAAAAACCCAAGATATTAAGGAGCACGTATGTGTTGAGAGGTATCATCATCAAGAGGCTCTAAACCATGATGGAGTAATCCATGATGACTATGAATATTTTGAAAATGGATTGAAAATTCATTCTAGAACCACATGTGAAGCTGTTTACAAACATCAAGAAGAAGTTTGAACAAGAAACACTCCTAAAATTCCATGATACAAGACTTCTTAAAAGTTTTAAATAATTTTTAACAATAGAGAAGAACAATGAATCCTTTAAAGAAGACAAACACATTTAAGAGGTTGTTCCACCCATGGGAATGCAAATCTACCATGATGAGACAAAGGAGAAGTAGTATGAGGTATCTTTATAAGGTCAAGAATAGTTCATTTACCTTGGATACTTGTTTGATATGACTCCATCACAAGACATGCCAAGCCAAAGAGCAAGAAAGAAACATGAGTCATCTAAAACTACATAAAAAAGTAAGCATGCTTGGCACCCTCATTCATCTAATGAAGAAGGAGATTCAAGGTACTTTATTTTTTATCCAAGAAGGGTGATATGTTTGGTTAGATTTACATAATTTTTTTCCTTTCTGTTGTGTCTTTTGATCCCTAAGTCCTTAGTAGCACAAGTGTGCCTTTTCTTTGTGTGTTTCCTTGGTCTTGTTATGTGTTTTCTTTCCTTGGTGTGTTTTGAGGTCAATTAGTTATCTTTTTAGTCAATTCAAGGTCTGATATTTCTATTTTAAAGTGAATTTTACTCCATTTTCCCAATGGATGGGATAAGGATATTGATCCTTAACATAGGCAAGCATGTTACCCCTAGGAATTGCCAAAAGTATTGACCAAATTTGACTTTTAGACAAATTGGATCAACCCCTACATATTTAAACTTTTCAAAAGTTCCCATATGTCTAACATGGTCTCATTTGTGTCTAAATACCTTACCTATCCCTGCTCTAGCCTTGGTTTAAGCCTAGCATCCTTGTACTTATCTAGTCAACTAAAGTCAACTCTAGTAAAACATGGTCAAAGGCTCAAATTAACTTGAAAATGTCATAATATGATCATTTAAGTGTTTTAAGGTGTTCCTAGGTTCTAAATTTGTCCTTTATCATGTTTCATATGCAAAAAATGCCATTTGGTCACATTTTTGGCTCATTAAATGACTTGTACAGATTTTTCAAGGAAGCATATTTGTCACCAAGTTAGTTTCTAACATGGAGGAGGTTAGAACATCTTAGGAATCAGTCAGAGGTAGTCAAGAAAGAATTTTATGCATGAAAATAGGGAGGTATTCTTGAAAATGGGACATAAATGGCACTTGTACGAACTTGGTGAGCTCACCTTCAACTAAAAACATGGTTATGTGTCTATTTAGCTCCCTAAGGTCTCTCCCATTCTTGGTGTGTAGATATTTCATTAGATGTATCAATTTTTTCTTCTTCTCTTTCTTTCTTGCCTTTTCAAGCCAAGAAAAGTCAATTTTAAATGCTTAGTATAGTCCATACATGTGGAATTGGGAGGAGTGCTCTTGAGGGTTGAAAGAGGTTTGAGTCAACTTAATTTTCATAGCATCAAGTTTTAGTTTCATGTCTCCTTATTTATGAACCATTGGTAAGAAGCCAAGTAGATTTTTATGCACTCACATCCATAAGGGGTCCCTATTTGAGCTTATTCTAGAATATTTTGCATTATTTTAACAAGTTGGTTGTTTTCAAGAGTTATCAAGGTGGTCTAAGACATCTCCATAAGTATTTTACTTGTTCTCTTGGATTTTAGAGGTCTCAAGAGCTCAAGGAGTCTCTTCTAAGCCTCTTTTATCTAGGCAACCATGAAGGTACATTACAGGCATTAGTAAAAGGGAATATCACATTGAGTAGGATTTTTAGAGTGTGGTCTTAAGACCCCCATAGTGATAATCATCCCTTGAAGGATTGGTAAAGAATATAGGTCTTCCCATGAGTCCCAAATTATACACATTGTCCACTTTCTCCTTTTTTGTCTACTCTTTTCATCTATAGGTAGGTGTTTTCCATGTGGAGGAAGGTGTTTTGAAGTTGATTTAAAAGTTTTATTGATGGAGGTTATCCATTTGACGGCTGATAAATTTATTTCAAGTATTAGGAGGCTTTTAACAAACTTTTTCTTGCTCATTTCCATCCTTTTTGCTTACATACAGTCAAATTCATATCTTCAAGTGTCATTTTTAGAGATACAAAGGTTTATACAAAAGTAAATTTGATAGGGTTAAATCTCCATGATGACTATGAAATAAGTTTATATCTTGGGGATCACATTTAAGATTCTTGATAGACAATTATGGTATTGAGATACTTTGCTAAACAAAGTGCCTAAATTTGGGAACCTTTCTCTAAGTTCAAAAAATAGAGAGCTCCTCCCTTTTGTGATTTTGATTTAGAAATTCAAGAGGAGGTTTGAATAAAGATAGTTATGAACCTTTGATAGTCCTACTAAGGGGATAGCCACTTGTAAGAGAGGGGAAATGGGAGATTAAAGGAACTTAGTGTTTGAGGTTCTTAAGTCATGCTTTTACACACTAAAAGTGTTTAGTGTCATCTATAGATTCCTAAGCCTACGAGACTCCTAAGACCAAAAGCATAACTAAAAAAGTTTAAAACATACACTAGATATATTTTGTGGATGAATAACATATCATGATGACAAGGAATATAGGGACAATGTGAAATGTAATTTTTAGATTCCACACTAGCCTACAAATAACCTATAGGTCACCTTTCTCATAAAATTGGCACCGATAGTTGTATGAAGATGAAAGGTCTCTTGGAACAAAAAATAAAAGGCTAGTTTTGAAAGCATGTGTTGAGTAAGAGGAATAAGGTGAAATCAAGTTACATCATGAGCATAGGAAAAGGTAGAATTAATGGTTTCAATCCTAATCCACCTACCCTATTTATACATAGGCCTTACATTGTGTGCCTACAGCTAGGTAGGAAAAAGTGAGTTTTGATGGTTTTTGAATGGTATTTGAGTTATGAACTAGGTAAAATTAAAATATTGTGACCTTATAAGACTCAAGGATGATTCATACACACCATAGAAAATGTTTCTCTGAGCCACCCCCACATACAGGCATGTCTACAAGGTTGTCTCAGTCAGCAAGGGTAAATTCATATTTGAAACTAAAATTACATCAAAAGGAATAAGAATGATGGGAAAATTTTATGACAAATTTATCACCATATAATATTTCAAATAAATTATTGAATACTATATTTAGTCCTCAAATCATGCAATGTACACCTATAGGTGTGACTGTGGAGGTAAATATAGTCATAGTCAAGGATTGGAAGGTCAGTCTTGGAGTTGTAAGAATGTGAGGAAACTATTAAATTTTGAGAGATTATTAAATATTATCACATATTAATTTTTATTAAAATAACCTCATAAATATATCATGTTGAATCTTAAGCAGATAAGGAATTCAAACCACACTTCATAGGCTATGGTTTAATACCCTGCATAAACTATCTTGAAAGGTCTACCTTGGAAATTAGGGAAGTTAAAGGGTCTAGAATCATCACCAAGAGTTGAAAATTTTCATAAATAATCATTTGGAGTTCAATAATCCCATATAATGGTGGGTTTTGTGAGACAAATAGGGGAAATGCCCCCTATTTTGTCTCAAACAGGGGCACTTCCCTAGGCTCATAAATTGGTAATTTTGAGGAAAAGAGATGATATGGTGGACCAAAACAATAAAATTACCTACAATATGGTTTTTTAAGTTGTATAATTCCTATTAAAACATGAAAATCAAAGATAGAAGCTCTGAGGTCAAACAACGTACTTCATGCAATAAGGTTTGCAGACAAGGTAGTTAGACAAGGTACAAGCCTAATCCCAAATGAGAGGTCATTTACAATTTCAAAATTTAGAAAGTATTGTGATGATTTTAGGAAAATTCATGGGATTTAAAATTATGTGTCTAAGTCATCTTATAGGTATGGAAGGTCAATAATAAGGTTTGAACTATAAAGTTTGCAACTAGGCTTACTAAGCCTAATTTAGGTCTAATACCCAGAGAAGAGTCCTATAACTTTTAGGGTAAGATGACCACTAAAACTTGTTGAAATATGTTTCTAGTATGTTATTATAGTTGATTAAACATTAAATTTTCATAAAATTACATTATGAAGCCATTTCTTGGCATAAAGATACTCAGACCCTATAGAATGCATGGAAGAGGCATGAATGGCTAACTTGGAATACTTGGAACTCCCTTGATAATTTATATGGAAACTCAAGGTGCTCAAGGATGTTATATATGGTCCTCAAGAATCCAAAGTGGTATTTTTTTAGAATTCTAATGTCTGGTCTTTATGAATAAATGCTAATACCTAAAACCTCTCTAAAACCCTCATAAACCCTCTCTCAGACCCGAAGGAGAAGATAAGGAAAATGAAGTATCCATATGGGGTGAAAAGGCTAGGTAAATTAATTGAAGCTATAAATACTCTCTAAGACTCCTCCCCATGCAATTGAGTTTTACTCTACCTATACAGATGGTGTACAATAGGGCTTTTCTTGAAAGATTTCTATGTTTTACAAGTCTAGATAAATTTAAAAAGATGAAATTACCTTTAGGAGAACTATTAGGAATTTTTAAAGGTCCCCATAATCATATATTAATCTATCTAGTCTCTTATGTGTGTCTTCTATCTCTTTCATCTCAGCCAATCTAGTGGGCAAATAGTGAACACTTAGTGAAAATGATGAAAATTACAATTAGGGTGCCTTTTCAAGATTGATTCATGAACCTAAAAACTTGGACACTATTTACAAGTGTAATTCCTCCTTGTTCATGGATCAAATTTAAAAATTGGAAGCATTTTGTATGCCAAGTGTGAGAGGTGCATGAGAGAGATATTTTTGTAACTGTTGGAGATGATTGCTCATAGATAAAAGAATGCATATGATTAGCAACCATTAAAATGCATGTAGGGGATTGTAATTAATACCTCCCCCTTAGATCAATAATCATGCATGATCACATTCAATGATGAGGTATTTTTGTGAGGCAAATCATGAGGGTAGTTTCATGTGCAAGCAAAAGAATATATATGCCACATATGGAGAAGTTTGATGATCTGGGAGACATTTATACATAATTTCATTATAGGACCTATCTCATTACTAATTATATTATTTTTATAACTCCTCCTTTCTTAACAAGTGTCTTAGTGAATTTTGAGTTTCACCTTCCCTCTCTTCTCTAACAATTTCTATAAATATTAGATGTTTTTGTTATTATACAGATCTCTCCACATGAGTATGGTGAAACCCTAATCAATTTTTGCCTTTAAATACTAAACAATGTTGTTTTACCTCATTCATGACTTCATGAATTTCATTCTATGGTTTTTGGTCTTGCACAAGTGTATTTTACTTACCTTGACATGTTATCCTTCATAGTGCCTTGTGTAGTTTGAAAATCTCTTTTGTAGGTCAAAAAAAATTGTCTAATGTGGATTTTAGGTATAGTGAGTATCATATTCATTAGTGTTTCTATAAGACCTATTGTCTAAGTCCTCCTATCCTAATCTCTCTTCAAGACCCCATGCTTGAAACATTGATGTAGAAGAAGAGTGTTTAATTGGATGAAGTATACGTGTGAGATTCTCTTTGGTTCCAATTGCATTGTAAGTGGTGTGAGTAGAACATCTATTTAGTGTACCACCTACCCTATATTATAGTTATTTTAAGTTATCTCTCTCCCTTTTCACCCCCCAAAATCTAGTAGTAGGTTCAATTTATAGTGGTACATCAAGGGAACTAGCCCTAATCTAGAGATCCACCTCAAACTTGGATCACCCACAACCTTGAGGTGGTTACATTGTGCCACTTTAATGAGGAGAGACTTTTCATCTCCTCAAGGGGTGAAATTTCAAGTGATAACATTTCCTTTCTATCCTTCTTTGTCATTTCTAAAATTTGTTAAAGTTCTATTTTCACATTTTGCAATCTTTAAAACTACCCTTGTATAGTCAACTAGGTCAACCTTATTGACGTAGTTCATTTTTAAACATTTACTTCTATAGTATAGAGGTGACAATATTGACCCTATTATGTGTTCTCTACATACACTATCAATTGAATTGACATTATACTATGTTTCAAAATTGGAATTAACACTGTGTTTTGTCTTAAAAGCTAGGTTGACTCTATCAATGTAGTTTATTTTTATAACTTTGCTTCTATAGTATAGAGGTGACACTTTCGACCCTATTATGTAATCTCTACATACACTATCAACTGAACCAATATTTTACTATGTTTTAAAGTTATAATTAACACTTATATGCTAGTAATTATCTCACACTTTCATTTCTTGTTGCTTGTATGCTTAGAAAATAACACATAATCTAATTGGTGATTTTTAATATACCATTTAGTTACACTATTTTCTATTTTATTCACACACTACTAAATCATAAAATCTCAAAAGAGCATTTTAAAAAAATTGTACCCAAGGCATACCTACTTGGATTTCATCACCAAGGGGGAAGCCAACTTGGCTTTCTAGCCAAGTATTAACACATGGTTAATGGTATATTTTGGCTAAGCACCCAACACCCTTATCACTGCGGTGTGTGAAGTGAGGGGGTAGGCCCCAATACCAAGATGGTACCATTACCAATACACATCCATTTTATCCTAAACATCCTAAAACCATCCTTATATTGCTTTTTATTTCATTTCTTACATCCAACTTCTTACCACATCTAAAATCATATTCTAATAGTCTAACAACATCCAGGTTGACCACTTAGTTAGATTTCACTTTCCAAATTGATTGCTTGTTATTTATTCAATTGTATATTATATTGAAAAAACTTGCATTAACCAATGTTGGTGCAAGGTTTTGTGTTATGAGCCTCAATTGGATCAACCTCATTAACCTAATTGATTTTTTGTTTCCCTTCATTTCTTTCTTTCAAAAGTAATGGCAATTTTTTTTCTTGTTTCAGTACACAGTCATTCCTATCATCACAATCTCTTAGAGGATATCCTTTTTCCCTTGTTTACTATACTAGGTCAACCCTATTGACTCTATACACTTTTTTAGACACTGATTCTATACTAGGTTGACCCTGTCAACTTTTTATAGTTTTTAGACCCTATTTTTTATACTAGGTCGACCTAATTGACTCTATACAATTTTTGTCACTTCCTACTTCCTTATCTTTACATCTCTCTTGCCTTGTTTATTCATTCTCCTTCATCACAAAATTTTTATTTGAAGACAATATCGAGTTTAATTCAATAGATATGATGAATTTTTACCAACCCTCATATGGTCTTCTATAAGCAAAGTAGGGTGCCTCTCTTTAATGAGAATAATTTTCATATACCCACTCCCACAATGAATTATGAGACCCCTCCTCATTATTTTTTGTATTTTAATCCTCTCTTCTCACTTGAATATCAACCTAAATTAGAGTATTCCCCTAAAATGCTCTTTTTTATCTCTCATCAATATCAAGGAAAGGATCCTTCTACCATTTACCATCTCATGATTAGTGGTCAGGTTCAAGATCCTCATTCACCTTCTCCCACATTCTCACATGGAATTTGGGGTACTACTTTGTTTTATTCTCAGCCTCTTCCCCCTACTATGACCCCTTCTCATACCATGACTTCTTTCTTAACTTCTTCCACCTTTATGCCTAGTATATCCACTAACCTGGTAGGTTATACATCTAGTGGGCCTTTTCCAAGACCCACTATCCTCAATTATTCCACTAGTGGATCGTTTACTACTTAAGGTAATCATGCTTCTATTACTTCCTCTTCTAACCCCTTCACTATTTCATCTTTTACTACACAAGCAAATTTTGCCATTAGTTCCTCACATTATAATAGTTCCTCTCAAGATTCTATCAGTACCAATAGCAATACCCAAGTCACTCCTTCCAAATCTAATGCCTCAAATAATTATAACAATGTTGATCAACCCCATCAAATTTTATTACAAAAATTTAATCAAAAGAATAATTTTAAAGATCATAATATAAATCAAATGTTAAGAATGAAAGATCACCTTATCCATCTTCAAACCCACCCTCAACTAATGCCTTGGGTCATGCATAATAAAAATGTTTCCCTACCTCCTCTTCGATATTCCGATGTTAATAAAATACCTCAACCTCCTCTTATGAACAAGACAATTAAAAATATTAAAAATAAACCTCTTACCACTCAAAATAATAATATTGATATACGAGATATCACCCCTACCATTTTTTTCAATGGATCAACTAATCCTACTCATCATCTAAAAACATTTGGAAATATCTATAAAGACTGGGTCAAATTAAACACCTTTGCCACTACCAATCTCTTAGGCAAAACCATCACGGGTAATGCCTTAAATTGGTAAAACGAACTTAAAACTCATTTTATTACTAGTTTCAAAGATTTTGTGAATGCTCTAGTCGAAGAGTTTCAAACTAGAGATCTTCCCAAAAATACTTTTGCCAACTTTAAAAATTGTAAACAACTTGAAAATCAACTACCCAAGATTTTTTTAAAAGGTGGAAAACATTGTCTAATAAATGTGAACATAATATGTCTGATGATAACCTTTTCCATCTCTTTTCCAATTCTCTTTTTCCAAAGTTATAATTTCAAGTCTACACTCTCTCTCCACATACCTTGGAGGAGGCCATTGATCAAGAAAAATGTCAAGATTTCCTTATGCATCAATTCAAACCACCCTGACCTTCAATGAGTACTTGTATCTTACCTAAAAATAAAAATCATAATGCTACCAATGATGGTGTCATAGACTCTTATGACACCATTCACACTATTTAAGCTACCATTCCTAATCAATCTTTGGAACTGGTTCTTCCTTATCAATAATACACCAATCCTCATTTATCTTTACCTAATAACATCCATGTTCACAAACCTTTATCCTTAGTTAAATTACTAAAATTTTTAGCTAGGCCTCTAGCACAAGAACTTAACTCCACTCATCCTATTAAATCTTGGTATGATCCCAACAAGTTTTGTTGCTTTCATGCTAGTTGGGGTCATTCTCATGAGACTTGTAGGAAGATTCATAATTTAACTATGGGTTTTCTTTTTGGTCCTAATTTTGATCATGATTATATCATTTAGAATCATCAACAAGCTTATAACATTTATTTTAAGGCTCGTGAAACAAATACTAAATCTCAAGCCTTAAATCAAGCTAATGTTCATTTGGCTATCTATAAAGACCCTATTCCAAATCACCAAAACCACCAAGACAACTAAAAAAATCCTACCCTTTCCACCAATAATTTAGAAAGTATTTTTGACCCAACTCTTAGAGAAAATGTAGTTAATATGACTAATATGTGAAGGGTGGTTGATTTCATTGACCATCAACCTATCTACACCCCTCCATTATCTCTCACATTTCATGTTATCAAAGATTCTTCTCCAAATACTTAAATGAGTTGGGGAAAGATGACCTTACAAATTTTGATGAATTAATTCCAACTCCTCCCTTGGATAACACTTCCCATTCTATTTATACCATCCTTCCATCTTCTTTACCTAACACCAATGATAATCAAGTTTATATCGACACTTCTTCTACCAATTCTTGAAACCAATGTGAACCAACTAATTCACCTTCTAAACATAATTTACAACCTTATTCCAAACCTTCTCCCTCTTATCAACACAAATCCCAATGCACTTCAATTCCTCCTTCTAAGGGCCTCCTTTAACACTATTCACCTATTTCTAACAACCTTCTTATGTTCTATGATGAATGGGATCCCATCATGGAACTCACTAATCTCTCATCCTAAATTATATTTATTGATCTTATAAGTACCTCTCCACATCATCAAAACCATCTTATGTAACTCTTATTCAAAATGAACATTCCTCATCCTCCTCTAATAGGATAGAAATAAACCTTATCTAGAGTTGAAGATAGTATATTAAAACAATGTGAATAAATGTCTATCCATGTTGATGAAATAGTGGACACTTCTCTTTCCTTAAAAGTTCGCATCACTTCCATAATTTTCAATGAGACTATGCTTCATGTATATGATCCTCCTCTATTCATTAGTGTCAAAAATGGTAATATCCATGACAAGTGTTCCTTGATTGATGAGGGTTCTGGTGCCTATGTTGCCTCTCTTGATTTTATCAAAACCCTTGGATATTATGAATACAATCTCAATTAAACACACATCACATGCCAAGGATATGATTGAAGGAAAATTCCTCATTTAGGTTATGAGTGTCTTCCCATTACCATCTTACATGTCACCATTCATGCGAAGGTGATAATATTTAACTTTCCTCTATATCATAACATTTTGCTTGGTAGGATTTAGACTCGTTGTATGAGAGTAGTTACCTCTTCCACTTACCAATGTGTTAAATCCCCTCATAATGAAAATATATATAAGATTTAGGGTGAAAATTACCCTTATAATTTTAAATAATTTTAAGATTGTGGTTTCTTCAAGATACATAATCTTGAACCGTTGCCTAGTGTTCCAATTTGTGAGTCTCAATGATTCAATTTTCCCATCAATTTAACTCAAGGTTATAATGCATATCCTAAACTCATTGGAAATATTCCTCTTAACCTATTATATTCTAATGATGATGAGTCTGATGAGATCAATCTCAAGATAAAAATTTGTGATCTCTCATCTCATCTCTCAGCGTCTAGCTTCTTTGCAACCTCATTATCATAAACCACCTCATGATGATATCCTTGTTATCTTGACTAAGACTCAACATTCCATTCATCACACCTCATTGGATGATAATGTCATCCCTACCTATGTCACTAATCTTCATATACTTGATTACGATTATGGTTATACCTTAGATGATCCACTCTTAGGTGGTCTTATTCAGGGATGTGATGTTGAGATTATCTGCTATCATTCCTCTTTGATTCAATATTTTAGTGTATCTTCCCATATTACATCATATATAGTTCTTAATTTTATAATTTTTCCTCTTTATTTTAGGGAGAGATGGTTCAAACACCTCCAATTTCTAAAGAACAATGTAGGAGTATGATTATGGATCATGCTATGACTGGGCTCTATCACTTTGCTAGGTATCAGGATCCCTATAGCCTACTTATCCCTAAGATGCAAGAAACTCTCCTTTAGCCTTTTTTACACCCCACCCATCCCTTATTAGATCCTGCTTTGGATCCTATTACTACTCTCACTTTAGCTGAGTCTATCCCTACTTCTGATCCCATCACTCCCTCTGTTAAGCCTAGTCTAGTCCCTTCTCCACTACCACCTTCTCTTGGTGATGGTTTGCTTCCTTTATTGTAGATGGATTTGTTTACCACAAAATGGGTCAATGAGCCTTCATAAACTCATTTTATTTCTTTGACACTTCATCCTATGAGTACTTGTACTAAGCCTAGTCATAGGAATTTCTATTGCTTCCATGGTAGAGATAATCATTCATCTATGCATTATCAAAAGCTACAACAATATATTGACACTTTGCATCTTTTTAACCCTCAGTCCTTAGACAAGTCCATACTTCCTCAAAGATACTACCTGAATATATTCATAAGTATGGAGAGGTGTATTGTCTTTGGCACCAATATGGAACCTATCACACTGATCTCTATCACATCCTTCATCAGCACCTTAAATATCACATCTTAACTATTATTGCACCTTCTACCATTGTTTCCACAAGTTATTCTTGCAATAAGGATCCCCCTTCTTCTCCCATGGTTCCACCTCTTGTGGTTCCATTTCCTCATATGGTCCCTTATTCACCTCTTATTCCTCAACCCATGAATCCTTCAATTTTTGACCTTCCCTCACTTGTGGATCCTTATCCACCCATGTATCCTTCTCCACCTATGAGTCTCTCACCTATGGATCTTTCCCCACTAGTGATTCTTTCATCCCATGTAGAGTTTGCTCTCATGCATTATTCTAAGTATCCCTTACCTGGTAGCCCTCCTCAGCATGATCCATCAAAAATTCCTACCTTTTCTAGTGAGGAGATTATACATGAATTATTATCCCAATTTTTAGTGAAGAAAGATGAGACACTATCTGCAATTCACATCTAACTTCATAGAGATATATCAGATGTTCTCAATAATGTGTGGGGATAAATCTATTAGTATTTATGAACACATGCATGGCATTTTTACATTAATTATGGATTGGATGTGTGATCTAATATTATCTTTATATATTTAGTTATATCATTTGACATTGTGTCAAATTCTTATTTATCTAACATGTTGACTTTGATTTTGCACTTTATATATTGCTTATAATGTCATTTATGTTTTATTATTAATGTATTCTTTATCATTTATTTCTCTTTCTTCTTGATTTTATTTCTTATAAAATCCTTTATTTTCTCTTCATGATCATTTTTTTTCTTATCTCTATATAAATAAATATTTATCATTATGATTTGGTTATACAAACCTGGTTCCTTTTAGTCATTCCTTCTTTAGCATGGGATTAGTCTGAAAATAATTAATCTCATTATAATATCCTTTCACTGATCACCTTTGGATCTCACTTTTTCCTTTATTCCTTTCTCTCAAACTAAGCATATACATGGTTGAGACTTGAGATAACATGTTGGTTAATTTTTAAGTCTAAGTTTTCTAATCAATCTTGTCTTTGGTCACATAGCTTCCTCTAGCCTAATCCTATAGCTCATTTATGTGTATGACTCTATCTCTAATGTTTGGTCATTCCAAGTCTATATGGAGGAGGAGCATTTTTTAAAAATGCCTTAAAAACATTCAAAATCAAAATCATTTTATAAAAGGCAATGATACAAAAAGGCAAAAACATTCAAAATTTTCAAAAGTCAAATCACACTAAAAGACATGATTCAAAGCACATCTCTTTCTTCTAGTCAAATATAAAACTCCATGGTTATCCTCATGATAGATCTGAGGTCCATTGGGGTGCAGTAGGCTAGTAGATTAGAAAAGGGGAATAAAAATTATTTTAGTGCTACCTAATTTATCACACATGTACCCAATCTTCACAGTAGACCAATGAATCTGTAAGGGATCTAAAAGAATGGGGAACACATCATGAGAAGTTAGTTTAATTTAAATTTTCTTATACCAAAATAGATTCATGATTTGATCCTACTAGTATGTTTATTTTCCTACAAAGCTTTGTGTCTATATCAAACATTTTTCCTTCATACATTGATGATCACTAGTCACTTAGTGTCTTCTCATGTCCTTAGTATGCCTCCTATCTCCTAACATCTTCTCATAAGACACCTAAGTTTTAATTTTTACATTCCCTTTTTCACTCCCTACATTCCTCATATTTTATCTTGAGAAATATTATTTTGTTCACTGATCACTCCCCTAAGGATGTCATTTGTGAGTTGCATTGTAAGGCCATGGATAGGACCTCACCTTCTTCACAAATTACCACAATTTCACATTCCTATTACCAACATCCCTTATTACCAAATTTTCATATTTATTCCACCTCATTAGTGTTCCATTTATGATTTGTAGTGTATGAACATGGATAGGACTTGGCCTTCCTCACAAAATTTTCTAATAATCCAAGTCATAATCAAAATTGCATGTGTCAAATATGAGATAAAATGTGACTGATCATGAAGTTACACATCATTGGCATGCTTCCCATATTGATTTAGTATGTTTTATGCTTACTTCATTTCTATTTTAATTTTGTCTTCTTATTTTATGATTGCATTTAAGAATCTAACCATTTATTGAATTTCTCATACTTCCCAGCTTGAATTAATGTGATAAATTTAAGATCAATTTTTCCATTTTATTTATTTATTTTATAATTCCCAAAATGATTTAGTATGATTGAATGAATTAATTGATTTATTTTTATACCATTTATCTTTTCAAGAATTTCTAGTTTATTACATTACTTTCATACTTCCCAATGTAATTTATTATGATTTTACTTGTTTTAATTTGGTTCCACTCATTCTTTGTATTTAAAAACAAACCTTTTTACCATCTTTTTTACCATAATTTTGTTCTTTATACTTAGTAATTTTATTTTTATTACACATTTCCCAACATGAAATAGTGTGTAGTACTTTTTTTTATTGATTATATTTTACCAAACCTTTTTTTCCTATTTATTTTTAATCATACATGTGTTCTATATAATGCTAGAAAAGAAACCACAACTCATATATTTCATATAGCATATACACTAACAACTAAATACATGTGCTAGAAAGAATTATATCCAAGTATGTATAACCAAAAACCATAATGAAACCATATAAAATCAACATTCAACTGCCAAAATGACATACATACATACATACATACATATATATATATATAAAAGTAATTAATAAAACAATAAAACCATATACAAAGCTCTAGCTCTATGGTTGGGATCCATCATACCCATCTCATGGCATAGCCATGCTACATATAGATGCCTCAATCTAACTCCTTTGAATAGAATGTTTTAAAGAGGTAGTCCAAGATCTCAATCTTGATACTTTTTTGTGTAGATGATCCACCTTAACCTATACCTATGCCAACTGGTCAGGGTCTCTAAATATTTCACTATCTCCTAGTCCTCCACCTGTCCCATCTATGTTATGATAGCTAGATGTACAACTCTCTCTTGATATAGGGCTTACCATGCATATGCCTATCTTGAACCCACCCATATTGATGGTTATATCACCTCTCTATGCACTTGTAATCATCTTGTGGACTCTCCATCTAGTCTAAACTAGCTCACTTGAGTTGGAGAAGATGGTACCATGGGATCCTTCAATACGGTAATGTCGTATGGCATCAATGCCTCATCTAGGATATCATTTAGTATTTCCCTCACTAGGGACCCCCATATGGTCTCCTCCTCCTTTGAAACACCTAAAAAAATCAAACCAGATAGATATTAGATCAATGATATATCTGAAAATCTATATATCTCTACTCTATCTCAAGTAAACTTAAATAAAATTTAACCATCTTTTATTACCTGGCTATGTGTTAGGCACCACTATCTTACCATATACTTGATTGTTGAGCATATTCTTCCCTTCCACGTGTCCTCCAAGAACCTCATCTATAGCTTGCCACCCAAACACAAATCCTAGAGTTGTCATTCATGCCTATCTTAGGCTATACTTGAGTGGTGTCTCTATCACCCAACTCTATCCTGGCCTACCTGATGGGTCATATGGGATCACTACTATATCTTCTCTCTCCTAATCCTACTACATCCATCAATGTCATGTCTATAGTGGTCACTACTATTATGGAGATGGAATTGGTACCCCTAATAATCTTGCCTCTACATCCATCTCCTCTTGTTCTACTACTCATCATGTTTGACCTATCCATGGTCTCTCACATCATGGCCTAAGTCTTGGCCTAGTCACTAATGGACCTAATCCCCCTTTCCCATGTGCCTCTCTCACATGTTAGGCCCAAAATATGGGAACCACTAATAACAACATTGGGTGAGGCTATCCCATCATTCCTAATACACGTGCCATCATATGTGGCTCCATCCACTAGGTATAGTGCCCTATCACCTCTATCCATGCTAAAGTTGGTGCCACTACCTCCCATCTAAGCCATATCATTATGATTGACCCATATGGCTACCATACAATATCTTCTCATCTTACCATCTATAGTGCAGGCATATGGGGCATGACTTATGATACCTAGTCTTGTTTCCTTCTCTAAACCTAAGGTAACCTATCATCAATCGCAAGGGGAAACCTAGTTGACCAATACATGGGGAACCTCTCATACATATATACTATCAACAATATAATTAATCCCATATATGTTTTCCCTCTAGACAACACTCTATACATGTCATGCATGAGATGTACCTGGATGATAGATCCTAAGTCATATAACACCCTCTATTCTAATATTATTTGACATAAAGCTATAAAAAATAGTGGTACATTACCATCTTACTTGTGATATAACACCCATGCTATAGAAAGTCTTATCACATCCTTTTAGATATCTTGAAGTTGTGAGGTATTTACATTGCACATACTCACCCTCAATCTAGGGTATATCTTCTTCAAGCACATCACCCATATGGCTAAGTCTCTCCTCACCTCCTAAATATATGGTACTCTTGTAACCATGGGTGTACATGATATAGGTTGTCCCATGTTGGCATAGACATCCTCTAAAGTGATACCCACCTCTATGGTATCCCCCTCCACCTCCTACCTAAATGTATTAGTCGATCATTTCTAGGCTCCCAATAACATGACTAACAAGTCTGAACTCAATGGAATCCTACACATGTCTACTATGCCTCCTAAGCCTATTAAGATCAATCTAGCTCTATCCTCAATAGACAAGCACTTCAATAAGTTAGGAAACTATCTCATGTCCACTAAATGCCAAAACCTTAGATGCCCCTACAACTATCAAAGAACAAAAAATCTATTGGATCTTCCATGTCATTCATAATTGAAATACATTCTTCTCAAATTTTAACAAAAAGAAGCCTAAATTACTTTAATCTAGTCATTTTTCATCAATTTGACCTATTTTTAGCTTACTCAACCCTTTTAACCATTAGTCAGCTATTTTGGGCCCTTCTAGCATTCTTTTAGCATATTGCATGCATTTATGTAGTATTCTAGTCCCATAGTCAAACACTAGTTTGACCAAATTTTCCTTATTTTTGACTTGGTTGACTTCACAAACTAAGTCAACCCCTTTATTTCCCCATCTTTATACTAAGTTGTTACGGTGAATTTTTATACTATGTCAATAGCAAGGTACTAAGTTGACAGTCTGGAAAACACATTAGGTTGACACATACCTACTAGGTCGGTAGTATGGATTCTACCAAATTTCACCCTACTAGGTTAACTAGGTTGATCTAATTGTTTTTACCTACTGACCCCTTATATTTTGAGTAATACAAGACACTTCCAGCAGTTATTACTCTGGTCACTTTAAAACTATTTCCCTAAATGATTTTTCCTACCCTTAGCAACTTGTTTGAATTCATTTTGGTTCTTAGAATTGCTTTAAATTAAAATTTTCTAAAAAATACTTAAAATCAATCAAATATTCAAAAACTAACTCAAGTTTCTCAGTTGCCTACCTCTGCTACACCTACTATCATTTTTGGGTGTCCCTCTCATCTCACCTATCATCTCCTTGTCATCTTAGTTCGTTTGGTCTCTAAGAGCTCTTTTTCTCTCCCAACAAGTCAAAAATACCATATAATTTTCATTTCACCCTATTTAAAATCACTTTTCAAAATTCTTAAATCTTGCAAATCTTTTCTATTAGATTCCTTGTTTTGCCAATATCTTTGTTTATACTAATCTATTTTTTGAACTGTAAAATGTTCTTAAATCATGACGACATAGAGAATACTTTACACTGCTATTTTTTACACTTACTTCTACATGTTTTCCTAATGCTCTTCACATTTGGATGTCATCACTTCTCTTTTAGCTTCCTTCTCTATCTACAGTACTAAGGTAAGGGCTATGGAACATAAGTGAGTCCTACTTAGTGTCCAAGTGCATCCAAACCCAAAAACAAAAATTGGGGTTTGAATAAACTCCATTCATTTAAAGGGAGTTTGTTCAAACCCCTTTTGTTTGAACCCCAACATGTACTTTTTGAATGGAGTTCAAATAAACCACCTTCAAGCAAAGGGTATCAAAGGTTTACATTGGCATTTGATTAATTTGAATGAACCAATCAATGAAATGATTTATTTGGGGGGTTTCAAATGAAGGGGTTTTGAACTAACCCCCTTCATTTGAACCCTAGATGGCATCAAATACTCACCCATTAAAGTGGAAATCTACTATTGGTCTAAAATTGCCAGTTTGGATGCCACATATTAGGATGAAAAAATAAAATAAAAACATGTGGCTCTACATATAAATAGGTATTTTTATAAAATTTCTAATAATATGATTTTTTTTAAATTTTAATAATATTTAATTTTTTTTTTGATTTATTTAGTAAAATATAATTATTTATAAAATAATACCATATGTTTGAGGCATTGGAAAAAATAAGAGACTATAGCCAATTTTTTTTGAAAAATATCAATGCACTCGACTTTAATTTCCTTGTTTTAATGGTGAAAAAAAAGTCTATTTCGACACACACACACACACACACACACACACACACACACACACACACACACACACACACACACATATCATGACGAGAAGACACAAGAATTGATATTCCTTTCCTTGATCATTAAAATAATTATATATTTTTTTAATCAAAAAATAAATAAAAAAATACTCTTTCACTATGTTCATGTTTCTAACACCTCTTTGCAAACATTCTTGAGAAAATATTATGTTTTGATAAAATTATGAGGAGAAATCAAGTACTCAATAAAAAAAATTGTACACAAAACATACACACTATGTATTTAGCTACTAAAATATCTATTTTTTTATTTTTTTGTCAAAAAAATAATAAATGTAATATACACTTAAAATTAAACATTTCATTAGTTTACACCATTTTCACATTTTATACGCTTAAGTCACTATTGTCTATACAAATTGAGAAATTTTCACATTTTCATTTTTTGTTGCCCCCTTCATACCAAAATGTGGGACACAATATTATGCTTCAAACCGTAATTAAAGGTATGTGTTTTTCAATTCTATTTTTTCATTTAACTTATTTTCTCCTTACTAAATTTTACTTAGCATTAGTGTTATGTGTTATCATGTTTTATTCTCAAATCACCATCCTAGGTTGCACTCACATGACACGTGATGAGATTCAAGTGAGGCATATGTATACACATAATATTTTCAAACTTTTATCACTTACTTAAATTATGTATCTTAAGGGAACCCATCGAGTATGAATCTTTCTGAGTGCATGCTCTAAGAGGTACATCAAGAAAGGGGTGGGTAGACCATTAGTTCTTTGTATGATTGTTTTCCCTTTTAACACTTATTAACTACGTAATTTCCTCCTAATAAACATTTTCCTAAGATTATTCTATCTATTGTACCCTCTCTAATCATTTCCCATAGTTTATCCTCCTTTTCCTCACTTATGTCCCTTTTTTACAGTCAGTTCTACTAGGTCGACTAGGTCATCTCTATACAATTTTGGGTTATTTTCACTTATGAAATAGTTTGGCTTTTGCCTGACCTAGCTTATGTCCTAGTAAATTATTGTTTGAAATTATTCTAGGTTGAGCATATCCACTAATATTTTTAAATTTTTTTAGGGTCAAATCCACCTATATATACAAGTTCATTTAACCATTATTTAAAGAAGAGAAGAATAAGTAAGAGTTATTATGCATCTACGTATCCACCATTATACTTGAAGAGAAAGTTCAGGGTATCATACATTATTTGGAGATCTATATCTTGTCTTATGGATAATTTTTCTAGATGCATTGATATATTGTGTAGCCTAGACATGATTTGTCTTTGTCTTCTTTACATATCACAACAACCTCTTGTGAAGCAACTTGTCTAAGGGAGAGATTGAGGCTTAAAAGGTTTGTATTCAAAGGTAAGTACTCATAAATTTTCCTCCTTTGTAAGAGTAGATAGATATGCATTTGTACGTATCTTCCATGCATTAGGATTTCATATATATTGACTTCAATATATGTCTTCTATGCATGTTTAGATTTATCATTTCTAACTCCCACTTTGTGCCATATGATTTGGTGAGAACTATATTAGGTTTTATTTTACTTATTATTTTAGTGAATATAAAAAACAAGACTACCTTAGTGGTATTAAACGATTATGATTGACTAGAGGATTTGAAACCCTCCTTAGCATAGTGTATTATTGTAAGAGATTCCCTAATTAGGTATAGAAAATCCCCATATTGGTCATGTTCCCACTTAATAAATATGTTCACAATTTGAGATGTATTGTATGATCTATCTTCTTTGATATATGATTGATTTATAGAGATGATGCATTTTTGATTCCATACAAACACCACCTTTATCGCTAAATAAAAAGACTCTCAACACCAACCCTTGGACCATCGATAGAATGTCATGAAAATGGTTATCAAGTATGATTTTTCACATCCTAGATTCACTAAATAATAAGTATATAATTATATGCTATAATACATAGGTTCATAACTCTATGAAGAGTAGGAAGAAAAGGAAATTTTCTTATAAAAAGTAGTACACACTTTCCAAGTGGATAACATCTCAAAAATCGTAATGGTCAGTATTTTCATATCTCTTGAATTATTCATAGTTGACATTGTCAAAAATGAGGAAGAAATAAAATAAATAGCATTATCCATCTTTTAAGGAGCATTGAGAACATAATTCTTAGTAGAACAAAAATCCCAACAATAACCAGTGGAAGAATAAGACATAAACCAATAAGAAATTTCTTAGCATCTAATAATTCACAAGATGAGGATACACACAATGACATTTACCCTTACATCCATTTCATAATGCATGTGCTCATGTTTCACACCAAAAATGCTTGAGGAGATTGATTCTGAAGAACAAATACTAAAATAATAACCTATTGTGATGACCCACCCACATAAGCTCTTGAAGAAGGTTCTTGTTCCACCTACCTTTTCCAATGTGTCAGATTGAATATGCATACTCTATTAAATTATTCTCCCTCTCCCTCCCCTCCACATTAACTAGTTTATTCAACCCCTCCATATCCCCATTCCCCATTTTTTCTACATCTAGACAACATCACAACATAAGAGGAAGATACGTAGAATAAAATAGATCAAGAGAAGAATCATAAATAGGAAAATAAAGGCAAGTAAAGAGGGAAATAAAAATAATAAGAAATAGGAAGCTGAAGCATAAAATAATAAAAATGAAGAAGAAGCTACACAAAAGAAGAAGATGAGAAAAAGAAGAAATAACATGAATAAAAACTATAATAAACAAGATTAAGAAAGAAGAGAATGAAGTAGAAGAGGTGAAAAATAACCAAGCTAAGGTTTAAAAAATAAACAAAGAAGAGTATGAAAAAAATAAAACAACCCTTATAAATCATAAAGAAGAGAATAATAATAATATTAAGGAGAAAGTTACCAAGGTTTTTTTACAAAAAATAGAAGAAGAAACAAGGACATATGAAGAGGTAACTATAAAGTCAAAATATGAACTATAGATAAATAATAAGGATGTGGGTGTAGATTATATTTATAAAGTCAAGTAGTAGGTGTAACCTATAAACCCAAAAAAATATCTCAAGCAACAATTGATTCCTAATGCCCTATTGCCTTGCAACACATCACAAGGTTCGTGATCGGCACCAGGAGGTGTACAGGAAGTGACATTGTATACAAACCTTAAATAACCTTATAATGATTATGGGATGTGAAATAACCATCTCTTCCATGAAATTACTTCACACTCCTACTCATGCAAATCTGATACCAATCATTAGATTCCATAACTATTATGACTTATCCCACTTTGAACATGTCAAGAATTCAAGATTTATAACTTGATGTGACCTAGCTAACCTTGGAAAATTATATTGATGGGAAGTCTACATTTTAAGAGTCCATCGTGTATAAGGAAACTAATATGGAGAAGGATAATCTCTAGCCAAAGGATAAAAATTAAAAATTAAATGCTTTGTTGACCAAAGCCAAAAATATGATAGAAGACATTTATCCAAGATAGTGGTATAATTTCTATGAGACTAAGTGATACCTTAGGAGAAGTAATTTACTTTTGTTATTCACTTGACTTAGAAATAATTGGGTGGTTACACATGAAATTTATATCCTTTGAGCATAATTTAAACACC